>JASDQU010587576.1:63760-76490 GCA_032191745.1 Picea mariana | reverse complement strand
TATATATATGGTCGTCGGTTGAGTGACATTACCAAACATCACAATTCTGACATATGGTAATGTCGCTCCCATGGCATCCACGTAGTGGAGACCAAGGAAATGGGACATCAGAATTCTGATGTCTCTGACATCACTGTAGCGATGAATATATGGGGTTTGGACAATCAAATCCGAGATGACAAGTGTCTACATGAAACGTCACAATAGAGATGATAGCTATGGCGTCAGAAAAGCAACGTCACGTGAAGAAAAGTCACGTGAAACAACGTTTGAGGGGTCTTTTGTTTGTCGTTCTACCAACAATATAAAGTGGCAATTGCGTTGAATGATTTGTCAAAATTTGACCCAAATGTACTAGTGGGAGGAAGTCCCAATTATTGTTCTCTCTTTGATCTCCAAGAAGCAGTGCAGGAAGGTGGTCTCTCATACTGGGAAATTCATCCTTTTTATGGTTCAATCGGAATATGAATGGAAGGTAAATGTAACCACCAAAAACTATAAATGAGGTATCTCTACACAACATCAACATGTGGAAAAGATAGTAGAAGAGAAGAAATAAATCTCTACCTTACCTGTTGGGGTGCCTTTGTACTGTTAGGTGAAGAACTCAATTGATTTGACACTCAGTGCTCCTCTACCTAACGAACCTATATATAGGAATTTTTCCATGGAGAATGAGAAAATCAAATGCCAACTTAAAGAACTAATTTTGAAGGGCCACATTATACCAATATCCTCACCTTGCAAGAGCCCAATTTTTCTAGCACGGAATAAGGAAAGGACATGGAAAATTTGTATTGATTACAAATCCACGAACAAGATCATAGTCAAGAACTAGTACCCAATTAATCCGTATTTTATGAGAAGAACAAAATGAATACATATTATTAACAAATTCTTAACACAAAATAACAGAGATACAATAAAATTGGTTTTCTATTCAATAATGAAATAAGATGAAACTGTAAAATGCAACGGAAACAAGCTTGCTGGAATGGTGGCAACTTATCTTTAAGAAGAGATGTGATGGCTGTGCTCATTCACAAGAAGATCATTACAATGAGGCTCTGAAGGCATTTTACAATAAACAAGAATGAAAAAAACCCTATATATCCAAAAACCTAACCCTAGGAGATGAAGCGCCAAAAGTCATGTGGGCCCTGTTTGGGTAAGTTAGTACATTAACTTCCCGGGGTCGTAACTTTTGCATACGATATTTGTTTTAGGCATATGATAGCCCGTTGGAAAGGTATCGTTGAGGAGATTCATTTTGAGGCCTCAATAATGCCATAGGATGTCATTTAGAAGCTTTATCCTGAAAAACCTTCATTTAGGCCCTCAAAATGGCCCTGGAAGTGAAAACTGCTAAAAATAGTAAATTGTCAAAATTGCCAAAAAACTATTTTGAGCCAATTGGAAAAGGTGGGTGGCCACCGATATCCATCTGGATCAATCCTCCCTTAGGAAGAAATGGTCTCCATTGCATTGATTTCCCCCATCAGATGAGGAAATTTCTGTTGAATTTGGCCCTGGGTGAGCCACTTGCCTTGGTGCAGGAGCTACCCTGCTTTGATGAATCAATAAAGATGGATCCTTTGCTGTCGAGTTCCCTTGATCTATGTGTCCATAATCTGATCGTTGGATTCCTTTTGGATGCGATTGGGGTTGAGCTATGTTGGTTTCAACTGTTCTACTACGTCTAAGGTGTCCAATAATGCTGGGAAATAAGGGCGAAGGAGATCCACGTTGAACACTCGGTTTAGGCCAAGAAAAGGAGGAATGTTGAGCTCAAAAGCATTATCCCCCATGGACTTAGTGATGGTGTACGACCCATAATGGAGTGGTCAAAGCTTCTGATGGAGTCCTGTAAGGCGTTCTTTCTGCAAATGCAACCAAACTTTGTCTCCCACTTGAAACGTATGTGGCACTCGATGTTGATCATGGCGCTGTTTGTACTTGTCATTGGACTTCTGTAGGATATCGTGAACTTGTTGGCGGATGTGCTAGATCCTCTCAATGAAATGGGTGGATTTTTCAACTTCAGTTGGAATAGTATATGAGTTGATCGAGGTGACCGCAAGGGGAAGTGCAACATCTATGGGGGACCCAATGGTTGGAATCCCAAACCCACCTGAAAGGGGCTGTGGTCGGTTGAGAAATGTAGGGCTCAGTTGTAGCTATGATGGAAATAGGGAAGGATCTCATCCCATGTGCGAGGGTTCTTTAAATTATACATGTGAAGGATATGCACAACCATTCGATTTACAACCTCATTTTGGCCATCTGTCTAGGGGTGGAAGGTCATGGATTTGGTTAGCTTGGTGTCCAGCAGTGACCAGAGGCTCGACCAAAATGTGCTGAGAAATCGAGTGTCCCTATCTGAGACAACGATTTGTGGGAGTCCAAAATGTACCCAGACCCATTCAAAGAAGATATTGGCAGTGGCCTCTGCTGTGGTGCTCTTCTTGCAGGCAACCAGAATCGCTATCTTAGAAAAGCGGTCAATAACCACAAAAACACAGTCATTTCCCCGCTTGGTGGATGGGAGGCCCAACATGTAGTCAATTGAGATGGATTCCCATGGCCTGTCAGAAGTATAAAAAGGGGTGTACAGGCCCTATTTCTTAGTGGTTGGTTTGGCAATAGCGCGGGAAGTGCAAGACCTAATATACTTGCTGACCTCCTGTCAAAGTTTTGGTCAGTAGAAATGTTTCTGTAGCATTGCCACTATCGTTTCGACACCAAAGTGTCCTACCACCCGAATGTAATGGGCTTCCTAGATCAGCTTCACTCGCTCGCTTTATGGAACACATATATGGCCTAGATGACACAACAACCCATCCTGAAGATAGAAATTATTGACAACTATGTTTGCATCCAACATTTGGTAGGTGGTGGAAAAGTACGGATCTATCTCATAGAGTTGGGGCCATCCAGAGGTCTCATGGCCGCAAGAGTCTAGCATCGTGGTGAGTGTCACGACTGGTGGTCTACTGAGGAAATCAACAATGTGATTGGTGCTTCCTGTTTTATACTTGATGTTGAGGTGGAATTGCTGCAAGTATGTGGACCACTTTTGATGGCGGTCATTCTGCAATTTTCCTTGTGTCTACATAAACTGTAGTGGCTTATGATCAGTGTGGATGACTGTCTCCTTCCCAAGAATGTAATGTCTCCACTGGAGGCAGGCTTGCACAATGGAGTACATTTCTTTATCGTAAGTAGGGTACTTATGGAGAACATCGGATAGTGTCTCACTATGATAGGCCACGGGGTGACCGTGCTGAGTGAGAACAATGCCCACAACATAGTCTGAAGCATCTGTCTCAATCTCAAAGGGATGTTGCAAGTCTGGTAGTGAAAGTACTAGGGATGAGCACAAGCACTAATTCAAATCATCGAACGCTTATTATTGGGACTATCCCCACGTAAATTTTTCCTTACCACCACCCCTGGTGATTTGGCTGAGGACCAATGCAATATGGGAGAATCCCAACACAAACCTGTGGTAGAAATTGGCAAGGACCAAGAAGCTCTGAAGCTCAGTGAGTGTGGTTGGGGCTGGCCAATCACAAATGACTTGGATCTTGGATGGATCTACATGTACACCATGCTGATCAATGATGTATCCCAAGTAATGGACCCTGTCCATGCCGAAGGAGAATTTTTCCAAGTTGGCGTATAACTTGTGCTGCCATAGGGTGTGCAGAACCTGCTGAATATGCTGCAAGTGTTTGGCCCAAGTCTTGCTGTAAATGAGAATGTCATCCAAATACACCACTTCAAAATTATTGGTGACTGGTTGCAGGATATCGTCCATCATCCTCATAAAAGTGGCTGGAGAATTTTTCAAACCAAAGGGCATGACCAACCATTCAAAAAGGCCTTCCTTTGACTTGAAGGCGGTCTTCCATACATTTTTCTATTCTATCGGGACCTGGTGGTAGCCAGAATTCAGATCAATCTTACTAAAGTATTTATCCCCCGTGATTTGATCAAGGAGGTCGTTGATTCATGGAATTGGGTACTGGTTTCTGACTGTGATTTTATTCAGAGCCCGGTAATCAATGCAAAGTCGCCAGGTTCCATCTTTCTTCTGTACCAGCACGATTGGGCTCCCACAAGGTGATGAGATGGGATGGATGTGCCCCTTGTGGATCAGTTCTTGGATTTGTCAATTTATCTCCTCATTATCTAACAGAGAGCGACGATAGACTAGCCCATTGGGCAATGGTGCACTGGGGGTTAGATCAATGGGGTGCTTGAGTTGGTAGTGTAGAGGTACCTCGGTAGGTGAGGAGAAGATATCCGATTATTCTTCCACAACCTTATCTACTTGCTTCTGCTGTGTGGAGAGGTCAATCGCAGAGACGCTAGATGTGGCTATGATCTTTCACTTATTCTGAGAGTGAATCATGAAGAAGACAAAATTCCCCTTCTGAGAGATGACCTTCCTACATTTCATAGTAGAGATTAAGGAAATATCACTAGGTGGGACTGCCTCAGGTATCCTGTACAATTTCATGTTCAAAGTAATAATAACACTATGAGGCCTAGACTCATATACAACATGACATTTCCATAAATAAGGTTGGCTCAAAAGAACATCACAAACTTCGATAGGAGAAACATCACACAATACCTCATCTTTGAAGGGCTTGATGTCGTATGATAGTCGACACTGTTGGATGACACAGATATCACTTCCTTGGCAGAGCCATCCAATGGTGTAGGGTTGTGGGTGAAGCGTTATGGGCAGGGACAACCACTTGATGACTTCTGTAGAGATGAGTTTCTTATAGCTACCGCTATCAATGATGAAGTGTAGTGGGGTGCCTTTTACCCACATTTGTGAATGGAAGAGGCACTCTTCTTATTCTGGATCATCTGGTTCACCAGGTTGGAGCTTGGTGGTAGAAACGGTGGCACTAGGTTCCACGTTAATGATCCATCTTCCCCTTTTTGGTTCTATCTCAGAGTCAGAATCCACATATGATTCATATGCTTTCACTTTGGCCACCAATGACTGCTTTGAGTGACAATAAGCAGTGTTATGCCAAGGGCTCTTATGGAAGTCGCACCACTTCCCGGTATATTCCTTTGTCTTTCCCGTGTCCTTCTTTGCTTGTGGCTTGGACTAGTTGTCCTGATATTGTCCATATTTTCTCTGTCCTTTGTTATGTGGGTTGGGGCTACCCTTTCCTGGCTTTTTTTGTGAGGGGTTCCCAGGCCCAAATTGTTGTGTCTTTTGTTTGAGATTCTGCTTGATTTTGACAGCATATCGATAGGCCGCGCCCAAGGGTGAGATGTCTAGAAATTACATTTCGGTCTGGATGTATCTATGTAGATCACCATGATACTTGAGCACCAGATGTCGCTCTGAATATTTGATACCCAACTTGGTGCGCAAGGTATGGAAGATATTTGTGAAATCTAGCACGGCAAGGTCTCTTTCTTGTCGCAGTGTGGTCCATTTGGTATATAAGTCATCATAACTTTTGACAGGGTAGCATTTTTCCTTAAGAGCATCCCTAAAGGAATCCTAGGTGGTTTTGATTGTAAATAATGAGGGTTCCTATGTTTCCTTTTGCTCACAGAATGTTTCCCACCAATCTTTGACATGGGGGATGACTTTGAGGAGCACAAAAGTAATCTTTTCTCTATTCGAGAAGTTATGGACAGAAAAATAACCTTTTAGCAGATTCAACCACTTGTCTACAAAATCTATGTCTATCTGACCTTCAAATATAAGAATATCAAAGTTTATTTGTACCTTGAAGGGGGTGGTGCCTCTACTCGAAGAAGATGTGTCTCCTATTGGTAGCCACCGAAAGATTTGCACAAAACTATCCATCATCTTGTTCCTTTGTTGCATGAGGGCTTCCTCAATCAACATTTTGAAAGGATCTCCTATCCTGTCATCTTTCTTTTCTCCTACCATGAGAGTTCACTTGGGCGTGTGAGAGCTTTTTTTCTCAAGAGAAACAAGCTCAAGACCCAACTCTTTGTACTCTGACCTCGTTGGGGACATGCATTAAGATGACAAGGAGAAGACCACTCTGATACCACTGATCTGAATTTTATGAGCAGAATGAAACGAATACATATTATTAACAGATTCTTAACACAAAATAACAAAGATACAGTAAAATTGGTTTTCTATTTAATAATGAAATAAGCTGAAACTGTAAAATGGATTGGAAACAAGCTTGCTGGAATGGTGGCAGATTATCTCTGAGAAGAGATGTGACAACTGTGCTCATTCAAAAGAAGATCATTACAATGAGGCTCTGAATTCCTTTTACAATAAACAGGAATGCCAAAAACCCTAGACATCCAAAAACCTAACCCTAGGAGATGAAGTGCCAAAAGTCATGTGGGCCTCGTTTGGATAAGTTAGTACATTAACTTCTCGACATCGTAACTTTTTCATACAATCTCCGTTTTAGGCATATGATAGCCCGTTGGAAAGGTATCGTCGAGGAGATTAATTGTGGGGCCTCAATCATGCTGTAGTAACTCATTGAGAATCTGAGAGGGGGGGGGGGTGAATCAGTTGTTACTGTGCTTAAACAATTATGCTTCTTTTAAAATCTTTATAGGGCACTCAATGATGATCAAAATAATGGGAAATAAACAAAGGCACATTCAACATCAGTCACATATATGACAAACACAAAGACAGATAATTCCCAAGGAAACCCATATAGGGTAAAAACCTCTTTTTCTTTATATGATAAGTATTATCTACATTCTTTACATCATCATACATATGAGAACCAACTCATTGTGAGGCTACAACCTCTGTTTTTGCAAGCTGCAACTTGCTAAGAGAAACAACTCTCTGTTTTCTCTAGCACCCACTAGAAGGAAGCCCCAACCCCCTGGTTTCTCTATCACCAACTAGAAGGAAGAACCAACTCCCTGTGTTCAAGCACCCACTTGAACCTTTGAGGACACCAGTCCTCCCTAGCACCTCCCAACCACCTTGAATTATAAATTCTTTGTTACTAAAACTTATTATAGCGATATAAAATTATTCAATGGCTTACCATCCCTATCGTTGTTCTGTTACCCTACTATGCCCTGTCTTCATCATTGTCTTCTGCACACCTCTAGCACTTTCTTCTCTTCTGCCTTTTATGCTCTATGCACCATATCCCTTTAATGCACCATTCCTCGACTGTGCATTTCTTTTCCTGCGTTCTGCCTCCTTGTACACCCCTGAATTCTCCTACATAGCGACAACAACCCTAATATCTTCTTTGTTCCACCTTCTTATATTCCCTGTGCTCCTTGTGCATGCAATATTTTCCATGCCTCTGCATGCTCACACCCCACAAATATCCTCCACATCTTGAGTGCTTTCCCTCATCATGATCGTGACTCTTCAGCTTCTTTGGCAGTTTTCTCCACGCGTTCAGCATCACTGGGTGTTCTGTCTAGATTTCTCAGCCTCTCTGGCATTTTGAGACTCTTCGTCTTCTCTGTGACAGTCGAGCTCTCCTTCTCTGTTCTAGTTACAGGCCTCAATGCTCATCCAGCTGTCAATCTCCTCCACGAACATCTTCATCCCTCTTGAAGATTCCCAGAGACTCTTCACCTCCTCTGTCAATCATCCCGAAGTGTCTTCGAGTCCTCTGGCAGAAACCATCAGTGGTTTCTGGCAGTTACACTGTGTTGTGCTACAGTAGCCCTCTGATCTTGTTCAAATTCACCTGCACTGTTGGATTGATTCCAAGGTATCTTGCATTCATTTCGGCATTTCAGCATTCGACAATTCGACATTCGTGTGACCATGCATCTCAAAATTCCCAGTTGCAATCCCCGAAAAGGAGCTTGGTTGCTCTAGCTCTTTCCTCCATCTCTCATTGATGTGACCACAACCTTATGCATAAGGCACTTTCATGATTTCGCATTTCGTGAATCTGGAGATGAGGCATCCCAAAATGGCGTGGGATCAACGGTCCCGATCAACACTTGATCTGACGGCTCAGATCATTTCATGATTTCGACATTCTTGATGTTCAGTGTTCTTGTCACTTCAAAGTCTCGATCTACGAAACTCTGAAATAGAGTTGGATCAACGGTCCATATCACATCTTGATCTGACGGTTGCGATTAAGTCGCGATTTCACATATCGCGATTTCGGGATTCCTGTGGTTAATATTCTTTGATATCTCCAACTCTCGATCCGCGAAACTCTGAAATGGACTAGGATCAATGGTCCAGATCAAACCTTGATCTGACGGCTCAGATTAAGTCACGATTTCGCATATCACGATTTTGGGATTCCTGTGGTTAATATTCTTTGACATCTCCAACTCTAGATCTCCGAAACTCTGAAATAGAGTTTACTTCGGGGTTTTGCATTTTGTGAATTCAGCAGGTTAGGGAACCTCGTTCCTTTGACTCTCCAGTCAGCGAAATGATAATCTTTCCCCACGTGTCCTGCCTGAGGATGGATGGTCTTCCTTCTTTCGGGATTTTGTGAGCCCGCTACTCCTTACACTTTAAAGATAGTGCAGGTTCTCCTTGATCCAACGATGGTTGGATCCCACGCTTGGATCTAACGCCCGAGATATGTCCTCCTCTTCAGTGCGCTCTTCTTGTCTACATTGATATCTGACAACCATTGGGAATTCTGAATTGTTGATCCAACGATCACGGTTGTTGCTCTTCCCCGATTATCACTGCGCTGTTGATCATCACTGTTTTACTCAAGCCATCATCATTGATATACTTTCCATAAATGATAAGCATACACTGCCTATAAAACATGCCAACAATCTCAATCCCGAAAAACCTTCATTTAGGCCCTCAAAATGGCCCCAGAAGTGAAAACTGCTAAAAATAGTAAATTGCCAAAATTGCCAGAAAATTGTTTTGAGACAGTTAAAAAAGGTGGGTGGCCACCGATATCCATCTGTATCACCAATCCCCTGGATTGATGATCTTCTTGGTCAACTCAAGGGAGACAAAATTTTTAGTAATATTGATACGAAGTTAGGCTACCACCAAGTGTTGATTAAGTAAACTAATTTATGGAATACAACCTTCAAGTCTAAAGAAGGTATCTTTGAATGGTTGGTAATGCCTTTCAGCTTGACCAATTTCCCAGCCACATTCATGAAGATGATGGATGATATATTGTATCCATTCAAAAACTCCTTTGTGGTTGTATATCTAGATGACATCCTCAACTTTAGAAAAATCTAGGAGGAACATTTGAATCACATTCAATAGGTCTTGGGCACCCTACTATAGCACTTGTTATATCCAAATTTGGAGAATTGTTCCTGTAGCATGTGGAGAATCCAATATTTGGGGTACATCATGGATCAGTAGGGTGTTCATGTGTATCCATTCAATATCCAAGTCATATGTGATTGGTTGGCCCTGAAGACATTGAATGATCACTTGGCCCCTACAAGAATCAATCTTGACTATATTGAACATATGACAATTGATCAGATCATGGACTCTAAGATGGAGGGAACCCACTAGCAGCACATCCAACTCTATTGGTTCATCAAGGAAGAGCAACTTCTTCACCATGGAAATTATCTCACCATGAGTCGGATTCAACAAAATTTTATGTTATTACTCTATTTGCTCCTATCAAAGATATGAAGACTTGTTGAGGTTTCCATGCCAATATTATGAATTAGAGACATAGGGAAATATCCTAGATCCTCTAAATAGTCAATATTCTAATTATTCCAAGGCAGATGGATGAAAATTGTATAAAATCCATTCCCTTGTGAAAATAAGGTAAAATTTAAGCACTTAGATGCTTATTTGAGGTCCAAAAGGGCTTATCACGACCATAAAGGGCCTAAGTCTATTACCCAAGGAGCTTATCATGTGATCAAGGTTTGGGAACCAAGAACTACAAAACTTAAAGAATGTCATTAATCAAGCAGTTTTCAAGTGGGATTGATCAACAATTCATATCTCACCATGCACCCAAATTTTAATCAACGGTTCTAGTTGGCTCCAAGTTTTCCTCATTGGAGTTTCCTTGTCAAATTCCTATTGGGACCATAGCCCTTGATTTCTCTGATAGGAAACCTCAAATCAATGGTCCATATCTGATCTCTAATATTGAAGCCTCCTAGCTAGGTGTCACAGTAGCCTACCAGTGAAACATTGTTAGGGATAACTACTGGGTACCACGTGGACATGTGGAACCCACCATATGCAGAGGTCAACAAATCAAAAATGGGTGACATGTGTCACTCCTTCCTACCACATCAGCACCATACAGGACAAATTAAAAATTTCCATGTGTCCAAACTGAAATCAACTCGGAGTCTCCCTCATCAGGTTCCTATTGAGGACCTAACTCTTAATTTCTCCAATGGGGCACCACCAATCAACGATCCAGATTAGGTATCAACACTCAAGATTTTTGTGCAAGACGATTTTAAGGATGATTTGTTAGAGCAGGATCCCCACCCAATCAATGGTTGAGATGACTTGCCAAGATTGATCTGATGATGATTGAGCCTCACGATGGATGTCATATTTGATCCTATAAAGTACATATCAACAGTTGATATCACTCGCTAAGATCGATCCAACGATGGTTGAGTCTCATGATTTCTGTAGATTCAATTTTGAGCACCCGACCAATAGAAGAAATGATTGCAAGGACTTTTAAGGAGTAGGGAATGATGGATATTCTTGATGGAAAATTTCCAGCTTCTCCACGATCTCAGCATAGTATAAATACAACATATAAAAGTAATTTTTACAGTTTCACCAAGGGGAAAACCAATCAAGCATCAAGAAGTATTAATCATTTTCAAGAATATGGAAGTGGTTTAAAGAAGTAGTTTAGGGCATGAGCGAGAGGAATACAAGACAATGAAGGTGCTCATTTATAGGGCTGGTTCTTTAGGGAATTGAAGAGTTTCTTATAACTAGAGTTGTTTGATCAGAAACCTTGAGCATAGACAGGTGGTAAATGCAATAGGAAACGAAAGATTCATCCCCTATGTTTTGTTTTAGGATGTAATTCCTTTGCTTATAGTATATGTGTTCTTGTGAAGAATCTCCTCCCATTTTTCTTTTCTTGTAGCATATATGATTTATAAAATCTCAGACAACTGAATTTTCACCATATTCAATGTTATTGTATGATGTCTATTAATGACACATAAGCGATTTCCTCTGAATGTATGACCATTTCTTGTCATTTACTATTTGAAGCATATTTTTAATGATATGTACACACCTCTATTCAGCCTCCTCCCCAATCTCAGGTTTGGTGTCTTCTTCATCATCTGAATCAATATGAGGATTTACAAACTCATCTATCACTTCCATGATTTTTTTGATCTATTGACCGTCTTCAAAAAATTGCTAGTATTTGATATTATCTGGAATGGAAGGTTTGTATCACATTTTGATCTCATATTTAATTTAAGGGGTGGCTATTACTTTAAAGGTATTGGAATCTACTACTAAGGAATCGACTGGTTGATTAAGCTCTCTCAAAATAATAGAAATATTGGAAGCTACACAAAACATATCAATCATATCCCATACATGATTTTTTTACACCCTCATTATTGGATGCCTTGTTTGATAGGAACCTTTTACTTGCGACACAACTATCTATGAATATCCAAATATCGCCAGAATGGTAATTTGCATCTTTCTTGTTTCCTCCAGGACTAAGATTAAGGCTTCATATTCATCCATGTTATGTGTGGCCTCGAAATCAATCTTGTAAGAAAAATGAATTTCTTTTTTGGTGGAGGAGATGAGCACTATGTCAGCCCCAACCCCTTCTTTTGATTATCCACCATCAAAAAACATTTTCCATATACCATATACTTCCTCCACAGGGCTTACAAGAGGATCTACAAGCACTGGGGTTTCATTGTACTCTTCATTTATAGAGAGGGTACAATAACCCAGATATTCATTAGCAACATATATGGGATGATTCACAGGGTTGTTCTGATCAATGACCACATAAGAAAACTTTGTCTCTCGGTACATCCTTCTGAGCTCTCCTCTAAAAAATGGTATAATGTAATAATTCATATCCATATTCACAGTGACTCCCAATTTTCGTGCCCATGTTATAGACAAGATAATTCCATAATTGGTTGGTACATTAGCCACAACCACATCCATCATAATGCTCTTAATAGGCAACTAGCCCAAGGTGACAACCATGTCTTTAATCAACCCATAACACTTCACTTTTTTTTCATCAAACAAATAAAGGTCATGATATGGCCTAGTTATTTCCAGACCCAACCTTTCCATGAACACTTTGGGCATAAGCTTGTGTGAGACTCCATAATCAAGCATAAAATTGTGTATCATTTTATCATGAATATTCAAAGTCACATAGAAGGGTTCCACATATTCTTCTTTCTCATCAATATGAGGACCAAAAACTATTGTAGGGGACTCATCTTGTACATTCAAAGTATCAAAAGGATTTGTTGATCCCTTCCCTTGCATCATTTTTTCAATTTGTTTATGGTATGAGGGGTTTTTAGCCAGTTCCACCAAAAGGAACAAGAATATTGATCTTGGATATAGTTCACATTCAATATTGAAAGGTGAAACTAATTCCTCAATTTATTTAGTATTTGTTTCCCTTTTAACAGGATCCAAAAATTCATCTACCTTAGGGATGTCCATAACCTATTTAGCTTTATATTTGGACAGCTTTGGACCAACTTTCTTAGCCTAAGGTTG
>JASDQU010587576.1:49400-63588 GCA_032191745.1 Picea mariana | reverse complement strand
GGATTTTGTCTCCCCGTTTCCTGTTTTCCACCAGGAAGTAGGGACTCTGACAGGTACCCGTACGACAATACTAGGACGTGAAATGATGAATACCATCTATTACAAAGGACAAGTGTACGTTGGACACAAAACAACTTGAAGAAAGGCATTGTCCCTTGGCTGGTGTTGTCATCTTGGAAAGACTTATGACAGCGTATGGTTACCCGCCACATGCACGCTCCAGCAAATGATCACATGGAAGAAATCAAGGTCATTAAAATGGGTGCCAGGAGTGTTAAAGAGCACTTGATCGTCCAGATACCTTGTTGAAGGAGAAGCATCGACACATCACTCCCTAACAATGAAATCTTGATGATGACTGAACTGTCATGACTAAGATGTCTGTTATTGTGCGATCGAGTACAGTCAATTTCTATTCTTAGTAAATTGCCATACGAAGAGTCATCTAGCAGAGAATAGTCAAAGCCTACTTTCTAGGGATAGTAGTTAGAGAGCGGGGTAGCCTGAGCAGCACACCCTTGTCTATATATTTCGTCTTTTCAATGTAAGCCAGGTTGGTTGGAAAAATAATGTAGACATTCACTATTGAATGTATCTTTTCAAACTCAATTGAAACTTAATGAAAAGGTCCTAAAGCTTTGACAAAAAGATTCTAATGGTAGAAGTTTGATGTATTGTACTCTCTCTTTGTGTACGTCCTTTCCCGTGTTCTTTATATTCATATCTATATTTTGTCTAAATCATAACGTGATTCAAATATAGAATTCAACATGCGGTGCTCTAGATTTGTGCCATTTGGACGACTGTATTTCTTCTAAGTGAACTTTGAATTCATTCCCAATGGTGCTTCAAGTTGCTTCCTGTATTTTTCTCTCGCCACACACAATGATTTTTAACTGAAAAATTGTTGCTTACTTAGCCTTTATCCTCTCAAGTTCAGTCACTAAGTCATTTGTTTCTATCGTTTTATTAAATTGACTCCATATCCCAAGGTCTCTCTTTCTTTCGCCAATAGAACCAAAAATATTGTACGAACGTGTTAAATCTAGCAGACAATTTAAAGCCATAACCTATACAGAGACAAAGTCTCAGAAAGAGAGACTAGTTTCTGGCCTCAAGGTTGGTTTTTATGTTGCCTCTGTCATTCATTTTCTCAACCAAATGAGGTTTATAGAGTGCTAACACAAAGTTCTTGGAAAACTCATCCATTTGAGTCTTTGTCAATATAACTACCTCTAGTTGCATTTCATTCCCACCCTTCTTCTTGTTCCAACATTTCCTTGCATAATGCCCAAACTTGTGACATGAAAAGAACTTGACTTTTCTCATGTTATTCTTCTTTTCATCTCGAGAGGTAAAATATCTACTGGAAATATTCTTTAACTTTCCCTTGTTTGTGTGGCTAGCAAGAGAAAGGTTCTCATGATCATTCTTGTGTTGGCCTCTATTTAGTTCTTCATCTTGAAGCTCTTAAAAAAAAAATCATCCCACAACCTTGACCAATTAGGGAGGTTCTCATGTGCTATGATCCCTTTGATGAATATTTTTCATAGGTTCATGAAGACTTCTAGTGTTTCCCTCACCAATTTGAATCAGTGATTGTCTCCCCAACTGAAACTAGCTCATCTCAAACCTATCAGATCCAGGTGAGATAAGTTGTTAGCATATCAGATATTGTTATCTTGGTGTGTCTATGCTTCTCTCTCAACACCATTTTACTATTCTCATTCTTTCTTAAAAATAAACCCTTCAGAGCCTCCCACATTTCCCTGGTAATTTTATTTCCTGATTAATGAGGGATCAAATGATTCTTCACTCCATCTAGAAATATGCACATGGATTTCACATCCTTATGATTATGGATGACCTGTTCTTCCACATCTATTGGAGGAGTGATCTAAGTATTATCAAATTCCTAGATCTTGTTCTCCATCAACACCAACATGATCCTCTCCTTTCAATGAATGTGTTTGGAAAATCAATCCAACCTATCCTCAAATCGCAATCCAGTTTTCATCTCTAAGATCTGATCTAATAACCTTCTACTGAAATTGCCCCTGTACTCTCATGTATGATCTTTTCCTGTGCTATTTGTTCTAATGAAACGAATATTACACTGATTCCTATGCTATTCCACGCAGTCGATGTGACCTATAACAAAATATCCATGTTGTTCTCATCCCGAATATAGTATGATTGTTCCCATGAAACATGTCCTTCAATATCTTCCTCCTGGTTATCGATATGATAAGATATCCTTGCATATTTGATAGATCTACTACAAAATATAGTGGATCTGTGCTTGGTCCTTCAAACAACCATTGCAACACTCCTGATCCAATATATATGTGCAACTTGTGATTGGCTCCCTCTCAGAGTATATGCTCCAATACCATGTTGAAATTTCCCTCAACCTAGCACCCAAAAGTTAATTCCAAATAAATCACATATTGAATCAAAGCACAACTAATTTATCAACTAAACATTACAGTGGAAGAAGAAATAAGGAAACCAAATTCTCATGTTCAATACACAAATATATTCTTCCCATAAACTAATATTATCATTCAAATACCTTGAAAACTTACAAGGGCTCCCATACCCAGGAAAATGGCCCAAATGGAAAAGAGACAAAGTACATCTGCACTTGACTAGATGATATTCTTCCAAACTTGTTGTATGATCTAGTACGATAAAAAAATGACTATTACCCTAATACCTATGTTTTCATGTGCTATTTGTGCCACTGTAACACTAAAACCCATTCTATCTATACGACCCATACCATAAAACCTACACTAAATGTAATGGCCAATCCTTCGATTGTACGACTGCTCTGTCTCTTCCTTTATCAAGATATCTAGATGGAAGTTTTTCTCCACCTATCCAAGATCTCTTTGAAGCACAATCCTTTGTGATCCAACTTTGTCTGCATAAACACTTGGATGGAATACTCTTCACCCTCTCACTATGATATCTAATTCACTCATACAATGTGTAAGAAAAATTCCTTCTTTTCTTCTACACTCTTGAATGACTCCACACTAGAAAACACCCTTCTTTGATATATTTGTGTAAAAGTGGTTTCTCCTTTATCCTAGCCTTTCTTTTATAAGATTGTGTTATGACCTAACCCTAATCTCCAAAGTAATTGACAGTTGAGATTACTTCTCACCTCACTTGAGATAGAATACTATTATTTAATTCACTAATGCTAATTAAATCATTTACTTAAATAAAACTCAACTCACTAATAAAAGAAGTTTACTTTAATAATTAATTTAATTCAAGTAAAGTCTCATTGTTAGAAGGCTTTGGACGTCTTCCGCATGCTATAAACAAGCCAATGTGAAAGTACTCATTCGATGCTACATGCATCAACATGGTCTTGGCCCATGGTTCAACTATAAGCCCCCTCCACCAATTTTTTTAGAAGGCCTTTGGGTCTCAATAATCCCTCTTTCTCATCCTGATAAGAAATTGAGATCGATTTAGACGCCTAGGCCTTATTTTAACCCTTTTTCATTTATTTAAACTTAGTTAGGCTAGTTTTGTTGTCCATAGATCTAGAACTTAGCTCCCTTTGTCCAAGTAGTCTAGCTCAGGTTCTCAGACCTCACTAATTTTCTTATTCTTGGAAAAAATGGATCTTGTACTAACACTTAGAAATTGCATTGACACTTCCTTCCAAGGTATTTACAACTTTCGATCATTTAGATGATTTCAACATTCTAGGATAATGAGATAAGAGGGAAATACTAATCCATGGTAATAATTAGACTATTCAACAATGTAACCAAAATATGTGACTCAAAATCATTAATTCCAAAGGATGAAAAGATGATTTCCAACAAACTTGTAGTAAAGACTAGGTCTGAAATCCTCATTGATTGGTAGGACTAGTATTAAAACTTTAATCATCCAATGAATTTGTGAATAAAATGATTGATTCCCAAAAAATTTCTCAAAGAGATCCCAATAGAAAGGTTTATAGAGTATAATTGTCCTAAGTTGTCCAAACATGTTTATGGACAATAAGAACAAATATCTTTTGTTGCTAGTTATAACAACCTGCATATATACAAGAAGAAAATTGAATTAATCAAGATGTAATCTTGATAGGAAAATTCATCCTTAAATGACTGACTCTATAAATAATAAGATATGTACAGTCAAAATCAAAGTAACTAAAGCTAAAGGTGATGAAAGAAAACAAATTGAAAGAAAAAATTCTCTAAATTCACTATGCTAAATCCATACTAAAACCATGTTGGTTGAAAGAAATCTAAGATAATGCTCAGTTTGAAAGAAGCTATATGCATAACTCCAAAACTATGATGAAATAAAAATCAAAAGGAATTAAAAGGAATTAGAGTGATCTTTATTTATTACAGAAATTATTTTAACACTCAAAATTTCATACAGGATAACACAACCCAAACTCAAATATAATCCAACTAAGAAATATCTTCCAATTAGAATTAAGTTAAGATGAATATTGGAAATCTTCTAGTGCTCATTTTCATAACAAAAATGAACTGCCAATTTTTCTTCATTTTAAAAAGATTCCATTTGTAAGATGAAAAAAATTCCAAAAACGAGATTGTTATAGGAGAAACATAAGTGTCATCAGTGATTGTTGGCATAGGGGAAGACCTAGGGTTCAACGCTACAATAGCGCACCAACAAAACCCTAACTATTGGCCCTTTCGGCAACACCTGCGAAGCAGATGAAGTCTCACCCAAGGTAGAGGCAGGGATGGTTGCAGGACTCAAGTGTCTGCAACCTTATCTGGGACACAGATCTGTGATTATAATACTTAGCATGGCACTTAGCATCAACAATTCATCAATATTCAACTAGTAACTACTGTGCAGATAGAACAAAGCATTGCATCATTCACTCAAATTTGATATATTTAAGCACTTTATCTTCAAAAGACATGTTATATCTAGCACATCAAGCACTAAGAACCTTCATATAGATCAGATCTAACATTCTTACACATTTTTAGCACAAAGCATAAGAATATTTACCTATTTCTATCAAAGCACTTAGCAAGAGAAGTTATAAACACATCAAGGCAAGCACAAAGTGGAACAACACAAAGTTTACATGGTTCACCCCCACCCTAGGGCTATGTCCACCAACTCTTCTTCTTTATTGTCTTCAGTCAATCAGTTATAAGAATAGAGCCTCAAAACCCTACTTCACCTAATATAGGAGATCTACGTAGCTTGCTATATCCTGCTTCCCTGAGTAGATCTAAGCACACAACCTTCCATGGCCTCTTACAATGACTTTCACTTAGCTCTGCAAGTCTCACACAGTATGCACAGAGCACTTACAATCCTTCAATCACATATATCTAGAACTTATCCATTCATCACACTTTATATTGCCTAGATATCTATATCTATATCTATATATATATATATATTACAAAATGGGCCTTAACATGGGTAAACCCATGGGTTGACATCCCATGCCCATTACATAATCCCAAAAACCCAAAAAGGACCCAAAAAAGGGGCCAAGATCCGTGATCATCACTTCATCTTGCGCTCCTCCTTTGACAGGCTGTCAAAGTCCCAAAATAGGTCAAACTTGACCAGATCCCTTAAAACTTGGTCAAGGGCAAACAGGCCCCCAACACTCACCTATGACTCATCTCGAGTCACTTTGATGTAGGAAGTTCTGCTTCAAATGCTTTGAGCTTGGATCGAACTACTTCGACTTGTTGTTGTGCTACAAGATCTTGTTCAACAAACTCTTGAATGACTGCAACACTCATAGGTCCTTCCAGGCGTTGTTCTACTACGGTGCTACCTTGCTCCAGTTCTTCTCCTTGGCCTTATACCTCTGTAAACAACTAATAGGCCTTATCTTGCATAGGTTGGAGTTTCTGAGTTATCTCTATAACTTTTCTCTGGATAGTATGGATTTGTTGTTGGGAGGTTCGCTGCTCTTGAGATCTCTTCATTATTTCCACAACTGACAGGGACTTTAGCTGCACATGTATCTTTTCATCTTGGTACTTCTCTTCTTAGAGTTGCGACTCTAGTGCCTGCAACTATGGGTTCTCTGTAAGTTTCTCATATGTCTGGGCATTGTGATCAATGAATTTCTTGCATTCTAAGGTAAGGGCCTTTAGCCTTTCAACTTCCCTCTTGGCAGTTTCTTCTCTTTGGTCCTTTACCTCCTGTGGGGTCTCGGGCATAGTTCATAGTTCTAGGTCTACGATGCATTGTTGCTGCTGCTAGATCACTTCTTCAAATTGTGCTACTTGCTTCGTGACTTGATCCTCTTCCTTTACTTCTATGATAGTCACAGAGCACAGTTCTCTATTCACTGCTTCCTTCACTTTGAGTTGCTCGGCGAGAAACTGTTCCTTGCCTTGTTGCAGCTGTGTATTTTCTTCATCGAACTTCGCTTGGAGAGCACTCTTTTCCTATTCGGCATCTCGACGATGTTCTACAAGTACTCCCTGTACTTGTACCACTGTAAGTTTCTCATATGTCTGGGCATTGTGATCAATGAATTTCTTGCATTCTAAGGTAAGGGCCTTTAGCCTTTCAACTTCCCTCTTGGCAGTTTCTTCTCTTTGGTCCTTTACCTCCTGTGGGGTCTCGGGCATAGTTCATAGTTCTAGGTCTACGATGCATTGTTGCTGCTGCTAGATCACTTCTTCAAATTGTGCTACTTGCTTCGTGACTTGATCCTCTTCCTTTACTTCTATGATAGTCACAGAGCACAGTTCTCTATTCACTGCTTCCTTCACTTTGAGTTGCTCGGCGAGAAACTGTTCCTTGCCTTGTTGCAGCTGTGTATTTTCTTCATCGAACTTCGCTTGGAGAGCACTCTTTTCCTATTCGGCATCTCGACGATGTTCTACAAGTACTCCCTGTACTTGTACCAAAGCCTAGGTGGCTTGCACTGTTTCCTCTTGTGCTCGTCGAATGCGATCTTCTACTGTATCAGTGAGCCGGTGGAGTTGGGATGGCTCATCACTCGGTTCTGGTGTTCCTAATGACATAGGCGCAGTAGAGACTGTGCGACTGGACTGTAGTTCCTGCTGCAGCCCTAAAAGCTCGACCTCAATTTTATTGTAGATCTCCTCCTTCTTAGCTTCTTGATTCTATGCTATCTCTAGCGAATCATCATTCAGGGCTACTATGATGAAATTGAAATCATCAAAGGTGAGGACAACCTACATCTTATTTATAGGGAATTTTGATCTCTTCCGGGAGGAAGGTTTCAGGGGAGAAAACTTCCTTTTCTTTGAGGGGCCCTCCTCGTCTCTAGGTGATTTTACTTCACCTTTCCTTTTTTCATATTATGTTCCATCTATCTCTTCTCCATCACCTCCTTTCTCTGGTGACATGGAAGCAGTCTTCACCGAGGCACTACTTAAATCTTGTACTTCATCAGTCTTCTTTGTTTTGTAGGTCCAGGTGTATCCTACGCAGCTTCTGGGCTATCAATGTTGGATATCTCCGTAGGGTTGGCTAGAATGAGGAGGTCAACGAACCATTCCTTAGTAATCTCCTCTAATTCCTCCTCCACCAGCTTGTAATAGGACCGAATTTGTTTCTTGTGCTAGTCGGCTCACGTTGTGATATAAATGAAATGTCGATCAATGTTGAACTTCATCAAAGGCCTAAATCGGTGTATAGTGTTCGATGTCATGCAAGGCTCAGACTGTATGACTATATTCATCTGATTGTAGTATGTATGGAACACGACATTTGACTTCCATTTCTTATTCATGTCTCTTGAGTACCACAATGTACTGAACTTCACGGCCAATGGTTCGAAAGGCTCGATGTCTAGGAAGGTCGCACCTTCTGACATCTCCTAGGCAATGAAAAAGATCAGGATCAATAGCCAGCTGAAATGAAATTTGTACCCTTGATCTTGGGATTCTCTCCAGTCGAGTTCTAATTGGTTTACCAGGTACTTCTCCCAATTCATTTGTAGGCCCTCTACACAATTCCCTACGAGGTCGACTACAAAACTAGTAACTTCGGTGGGTCAGTTCTTGCGTACTAACTTCCCTACAATCATCTGAAAGGTGAGGCACACTGCGCCATTCTGAATAGAGGATACCTTGTATCCTTGCATTCCCTTCTCTACATCACTATAGGTGTCCTTGATCCTTTGTGCGAGAGCATGGTCCATGGCTTTTCCAGGATAGAAATCCTGTGGGTCGGGTCCTTGCATACTCAAGCCCGTGATCCGATTGATCAAGGTCAGATCAACTGTGATACAACAATTGAGCCACAAATATCCACCATGGTAACAAGACATAAACAACTTGACACATGCATTCACCTCTTGGTGTCCTTCGAAGTGGGGAATTTTCATGACATTGAGTAGGGCGGATTGCGCAAGGTTATGGGTTCATGCTTGGAGAATTACCTTTGATTTTTTTCCTTTTCTTCTAGTCAGATACTTATGTGGGGCTAACATGTTGTATACTTTGTGATATTCGAGGTTGAAGTCACTAAACTTCAACACTATGATCTTTTCTTGGTCTACTCGCACTGTGTGTATTCCCTTCAGGAGTTACGTAGTGACCAAGGCATAATTGAAATCTCTAGGTACGTTGTCGCGGTTTACAACATCCTTTAAAGATCGTATATAGGTGGGTAAGATAGTCAGGATCAATTTAGCATTCGCTAAGTCATCCCTGTGCTTAGTTGACTTCTCATCGAATGATCGGGATGATCCTCCTCCACGAGAAGTGGATGGAGAGGCTGATAGTCCTCTCGTGGATGATGCTTGTATGCCTGTAGACATTGACATGACTTTTTCAGTCATGAGGTCAATAAAAAAATTCCTCAAAAACTCTTTCTGCAAAGCTCAACTCATTCGACATAAATGCTTGGGGTCAACAATCTCAGGTTTGGGGGGGTATCTTAGACACAGTAATGAGATAGGGAGAAGAAGCATGATGATCACTATATAAACTCAACTTAGTCTGTAGGCTCAAATTCTCAATTGGCAAAAGTGTTCTCGATGCATGGCATAGTGGGATAAATAGGTAAATCAACAACAGGTCTCTTGCAATGGGTATCAGGCCTTCATTAACTTGGTTTTGTCTGTTATGTCATGGTCCCAATGGTCAAATGGAGAGATGGCTAGCCATAAATGGATTTTTATCCATTTGAAGGATTGATCTAACAGTTATAATGTCCCCAATGGCTATATTGCTTCATCATGGCGAAGTGCCATGTGTCGTTGTTATGATATCCTGGTGAAGCTCCAATTTTGCAATTCTTCCTTCTGCAAGGTTCCCTTTGGAGCTTTTTGCAACTTATTGATCTTGTATCTCTTCTTACTTAACTTTCTAGCCTTCTTTCTAGTGAGCTTCATCTCGGTATTCCTTTTTCCATTCTGATTTTTGTCTTCTTTTGACCTAGTCACTTAGTGCTATTGAGATTCTTCCCTAGGGTTCCTAGATAATACTACTTCTTTGTCTAGGATAGGTACCTCAATCTTTTGTGGGTCCTCTAGTGTTCTTGCAACTTCGACATATGAGTCTCTAGTGTTAAATAGCTTCGATCTATTTTTTTGTTATTCGATTAAGTGTGTGATCCTTCTAGTCATGAAATCTTTTAATTCCTGCTTCTTCTGCTCCAAAACTTCTTCTTCTTCCTTTCATCTGGCTTGATCTCTGTCAATCCAATGTTTCCCTAATAACATGTTAAATGGGGTGCTTTCCTTGATAAATTTAATAATCTCGAAATCTTCTTCTATCGAAGCTCCATTGGTAGTCATAGGTATCTGAGTGAGCCTTCCACATAGGTTTATCAACTTTCCTTTAAATAACACTATTTCTCCTAATGAAGGAATCATAGTAGGCTTCCCTAAAATTTCCCAAGTTCTTTTTGTCATAATATTCACCTGTGTTTCCTCATGCAGAACACAGTCAATGTTGAAGTCTCTTATTCTTGTTTCAAGGCATTCTTTTTCTTTGAAGATCTCTGATAATCTGACATGTCAGTGGTCATTCAGGGTTTTGTTTATTTGTAGCAATACTTTCTCTGATTCTTTCTGGGGTTCTGCTATTTTTGGATCTACTTTAGGGTTTTCTTTATTCAGATTCATTCCTTCCAACTTAGCAATCATTCTAGGGCAATTCAACACTTCATGGTCCATAGCTTTACAACAAAGACAACTAGGTATTTTCCCAGTCATTCCTTAGCAAGATGTCTGGGTTTTCTGTAATGGTAACAAAGGGTTAATCCTCTCTTTCTTTTATATGATCCCCAACCCTTTATGTACTACGCGCTAGGCTCATAGGATCTAACCTGCAAAAAATTCTTTCTAGGATCCTACATCCATTTGTTATTCCAAACATTCTTTCCATGCATAGGTATAACATATTTTCCACTATTCATATCAGATCTATTCATATCAACTCTTCTTTCATCTATTAATACCCTAGTTTTCAAGCTAGGATAGAATCTATCAAACATACCTAGATTCATACTTTTGAAACAAAAATTTCCACTAATCTTACTTCTATAAAGCACAAAGCCTTTAGATCTATAACTTTTCTCTATTCTTACCTATATCAGAGCACAAAGCTTATAGATTTTACCTCTTTTCTTCATATCTGACCTCTTTTCTTAGTACAGAGCTCCTCAGGTAAAGTAGAATGTTGCATACCGGGACAATAGATCCATGCACAGAGATTTCACAATTTTAGGTCGGATCTTTGCACAAAGCTTCTTCTTTCTTAGTTCCCAACAATCACAATTTTGGGTTCGATACTACGCACTTCAGTAGTAGATATACGCACAAAACTTCTCTTCAGTTCCCAGCAATCACAATTTCAGGTCCCGGCAACAGAACCATTTGTTGGAACAGGAGCAGACCCAAGATTCAACACTACATCAACGCACCAACAAAACCCTTACTATTGGTCCTTTCGGAAACACCTATGAAGCAGATGAAGTCTCACCTGAGGTAGAGGAAGGGGTGGTGTTGGTCCTTGGTTATGAAAGAAAATGAATATCAAGGAAGAAAGGAAGAATTCAAACTTCGCAGGAGACACAGTGACTTTCACTGGGTCGAAGTAAGCAAAAGAGCATAAAAGATGGAGCGAAGCGAGGAAATGCAAATCGTTGGATGAGGAGATCAAGGATGACAAATCATCAAGTAATATGGATCGTGGACAACTCAATAATTGAAAAAATCCACCATGGATGCTTTGGAGCACCGTGTGATAAGGAAGGAAAGACAGGTTGTCGAAGCCTGGAAAAAGCGGGTCAAGTTGACCTAGGGTTTTGGTATTTTAGGGTTTTGGCACCTAGGTTTCAACCTATGGATGTTGGTGAACTATTATAATTTATAAATAGAGGTCTAAAGGGCCTAGGTTGGGTTGGTGTCAAGATATATTGTCATTATTGATATGAGTGATTATTGTACTATGAGAGAGAAGTGCTGAGAGAGAGGAAGCCTTCTGGTATTGTAAGATCTTCTGTTGTGTGAGAAGGTCAAGTCTTGCATCTGGGTGCACAGGAAGGGGAGAGAAAGAGAGAGAAGAAAGAGGATATGCTAGCTAAGAGCCCAGACAAGAACTGTATGCTTTACCTTAATGAATCATAAGAACAGTTCTATGGACATAGCCCTAGAGAGAGGGTGAACCACGTACATATGTTGTTGTATGTGTGATTGATGCTTTGATCTATAATGTTGTTATATTGTTACTTGCCTTATTATATTAGATCAAATCTATAGCTATGAAGGTTATATCTAGCTTGTTGAAAAGGTAGATGTATGATGTATTGATGTTGTAATAGATCCACTTGATATTCCCCTGGTTGTAGACATCTTTGTCCTGCAACCCCCTCATAGTTGCTTCAGGTGAGACTGCATCTGCTTCGCAAGTGTTTCTGAAAGGGCCAGTAGCTAGGGCTTCTTGGTGTGCTCTTAGAGCTGAGCCCTGGGTCTACCCCTATGCCAACAAATGGTTTCGTTACCAGGACAAGAATCTTCATGAGGAAATGTCAAGGTGGTTCCCATCGAAGACATAGATTCAAAAGTGGAAAGAAGATCAAGAGAAGGACTTCCCTGAAGCCCAGAACAAGAACCCTAATCTTAGTACAAAATATTGGTTGGAGAAATATATTTTTACCAACATTCACAAGATATTCTTTGGAGGGATTCATCAAGATCTACATGAGTGGTTAGCTAGGTTAGCAGATACCTAGTTTGAGATAAGACCTACGTCTCCTATAGTTTGGACATCAACGTTGATCCAAAAGGTTAAAAGGGTTGATAATGTCATATCCAGAGCAGTAGATCACTGGCTTGATAGTACCATTGGAGGGTATATCACCAAGTTTGTTGCTAACAGAGTAGAGTCATACAACCAATCTGAAATATATTTCTTTAAAGGACCTGTTGAGCACTTAACACACCCTAAAAATCTGGGCTTATTTTCTACTTTTGGGTACCACTTCATCCTTGCACCGCTTGTTTCTACTTCAGTATGAAAATGCCACCCACGCTTAAATTTTATGTTTTCATGTTTTGATTATTAGAAAGTCTATTGGGGCATGTAAGAATCCTTGTCAAATTTAAAAGGGACTAACCTCGATTAAAAGAATCAACAATCTAAAAGTTTCCCTAAACTGCTTGGGATGTTTCAGCATTGAAAAAGGAGTAAAGTGACTAAAATCACATGAGAGGTCCAAAATAAAACAAAGTTGAGCATTGTTTTCATCGGTGTCGACGGTTTCAAGAATTTCCTCATCCTACAAATAACTCTGGGAATGGATATCGCCAACGACCGATTGAATCGACCTCAGCAGATTTCTTAAGGAAGCAACGACCCAGGTTTCTCCTGACTCACTTATGAATATTGACATCGGTAGAAGATTAAGGTGATGAAAATAATTTGAGAAATAAAAAACAACACTGTCGACCATCGAACCTCAAAATAAGTTCATTATTGGAAAAGAGGGACTAATTGTTTCCTTGACGTAATAATCACTTCAATGACTCTCAGTATCGACAGTTGTGGCCTCTAGCCCTTCAAACATGATTTTTATCCACGTGATAAAATATTTTCAATGANCTTGATATTCCCCTGGTTGTAGACATCTTTGTCCTGCAACCCCCTCATAGTTGCTTCAGGTGAGACTGCATCTGCTTCGTAGGTGTTGCTGAAAGGGCTAGTAGCTAGGGCTTGTTGTTGTGCTCTTAGAGGTGAGCCCTAGGTCTGCCCCTGTGCCAACAAATGGTTTCGTTGTCAGGACAAGAATCTTCATGAGGGAATTTCAAGGTGGTTCCCATCGAAGACATAGATTCAAAAGTGGAAAGAATATCAAGAGAAGGGCTTCCCTGAAGCCTTGAACAAGAACCCTAATCTTAGTACAGAAGATTGGTTGGAGAAATATATATTTGCCAACATTCATGAGATATTCTTTGGACGGATCCATCAAGATCTACATGAGTGGTTACCTAGGTTAGCAGTTACCCAGTTCGAGATAAGACATATATCTCCTATAGTTTGGACATCAACGTTGATCCAAAAGGTTAAAAGGGTTGATAACGTCGTATCCAGAGCAGTAGATCACTGGCTTGATAGTACCATTGGAGGGTATATCACCGAGTTTGTTGCTGATAGAGTAGAGTCATACAGCCAATCTGAAATATATTTCTTTAAAGGACCTGTTGAGCACTCAACACACCCTAAAAATCTGGGCTTATTTTCTACTTTTGGGTACCACTTCAGCCTTACACCACTTGTTTCTACTTCAGTATGAAAATGCCACCCGCGCTTAACTTTTATGTTTTCATGTTTTGATTATTAGAAAGTCTATTGGGGCTTGTAAGAAACCTTGTCAAATTTAAAAGGGACTAACCTCGATTAAAAGAATCAACAATCTAAAAGTTTCCCTAAACTGCTTGGGATGTTTCGGCATTGGAAAAGGAGTAAAGTGACTAAAATCGCATGAGAAATCCAAAATAAAACAAAGTTGAGCATTGTTTTCATCGGCGTCGGCGGTTTCAAGACTTTCCTCACCCTACGAATAAATCTGGGCATGGATATCACCAACGACCAATTGAATCGACCTCAGTGGATTTCTTAAGGAAGCAATGACCCAGGTTTCTTCCGACTCACTTATGAATATCGGTGTCAGTAGAAGATTAAGGTGATGAAAATCA
>JASDQU010587576.1:34572-49350 GCA_032191745.1 Picea mariana | reverse complement strand
CAATTGTTTTTTTCCAAGGCCTAATATCATACTTCTTATGCATCTCAACTTGTAGTGCATTAGTAAAAATTATGTACCGAACTGAGGATAGATGTCCTTTGTTGGGATGACTTCTAGGCATTGGTTTCTTAGGACTTAGAGACTCTTCATAATCATTTTGAGTTAGATGTATGGAATCAATCTCATCTTGAAGTAGGTGTATTTATTCTATGTATTCATCATAGCTCTCATCTACTACTTAAATAAACATGTTATCATTGTTGATTTTTACAGGGCGTTGAATGGGTTGTTCTTCATTTATCCTCTCCCTTCTCATGAGTTGTGGATTAGGAGGTCTTATGAACTGATTAGGGTTAGGATTCCTTATGCCTCCTTCTTGGGGGACTCTATTTTTATTTCTATGATGTGTCTCAAATTTGGAAATTTTTTATTGTCAAATTCTTGATCAGTCTAGACATCTCATCCATGTTTTCTTCTTAAGTTTCTCTACTTGGGTCAAAAGTACCATAGTCGTGTTGATTAAGGTTGGTTGTCATTGATGTCAACCCTTGAGGAAAGCCCCATAGCACAAAGGTTTGGGTAATGGACCCAATATTGTTTGATGTAAAGATGACTCATTATTGTTTTGTCATGGTTGATAAAAAGTAAAGATGGATGAACACCAACGTGGTCCCCTTATGGTGAAAGCCCTCATGGGAAGATGCTTTGCGGAGTAAGATAACCCATGCTTAATTGTGGAATAATGAGATGAAGGACAATGAATTTGTTAGGTAAAATATCCTAGATGGATAGTGCTTTTCATTCCATTTCTGGTGTGTTGAGAACTCAATACACCCTGAAACGTCTGGGCTTATTTTCTACTTTTTGGGTACCACTTGGGCCTTGCACCACTTGTTTCTACTTCAGTATAAAAATTCCACCCGTGCTTAACTTTTATGTTTTCATGTTTTGATTATTAGAAAGTCTGTTGGGGCATGTAAGAAACCTTGTCAAATTTAAAAGGGACTAACCTCGATTAAAAAAATCAACAATCTGAAAGTTTCCCTAAATTGCTTGGGATGTTTCAGCATTGGAAAAGGAGTAAAGTGACTAAAATCGCCCGAGAAGTCCAAAATAAAACAAATATGAGCGTCGTTTTCATCGGCGTTAGCATTTTCAAGACTTTCCTCACCCTACGAATAACCCTGGGCATCGATATCGCTGACGACTGATTGAATTGGCCTCAGCGGATTTCTTAAGGAAGCAATGACCCAGGTTTCTCCTGACTCACTTATGAAGATCAACATCGGTACAAGATTAAGGTGATGAAAATCGTTTGAGAAAGAAAAAACAACACTGCCAACCACCGAACCTCGAAATAAGTTCGTTATTGGAAAAGAGGGACTAATTGTTTCCCTGACGTAATAATCACTTCAATGACTCTCGGTATTGTCAGCTGTGGCATCTAGCCCTTTAAACATGATTTTTATCCACGTGATTAAATATTTTCAATGACTGAAGTCGATGGAAAAGTTTTACAGAAAAAGAAAAAAAGCATTAACAAACACATGACATGATAACCATGATGAAAAAAGAAAAAGATCTAATATTCTTTTGCGCAAAAAATTTAAAGAAGAATACACATCTGATTCACAATAATGCCTTAAAACCTTATATATATATACACAATCAAAAGGGAAAACCCTCTGCCAGGCTTGGTTTACATTTAAATAAATAGATTATGACGATTCAACTAACCGACCCGATCATCATAAGATTACAAATTTTTACAAAGAAAGAGGAAAAGTGTGTTAAACCACACTTTCTGGAACGTGGAACAAGAACCTGCTAACTATGCGTCACCTATGCGGTAGTCTTGTCTCAGTTTGTCTTTCACACTTTGTAGTGACTTATGCTTCGTTGTCACTGCCATTTCTTGCGTGCCGTGCAATTCCACGGTTGCGTCTTGTGCCTCTCAAAGTTGTCTCTGCAGCTAGATGACGCTTCCCCCACGACCTAGTGGCGGCGATATCCCCTGGGTTTTCTTTGCCAATTGACATCCCAGTTCCCTATTCTCTTAGCAGAGCTTGGCTATTGTAATTTGAGCCTGCTCTAGTTGTTGGGTGGAATTTCTGATAGAAAAGCCCGATGATTTTGATCTCCCCTCTCCTCTCTTGTCTCCTTTGTCGACTGTATCGACCAATTGCGAGCGATTGGTGGGAATTACAGATTCCTTGCAGGCTGAACATACCTTCGGTTAGGCCTTGGGGTGGTCCCCCTCTCCTTCCTGAATTTTCTTCTTAGGCCTTCCTCTTCTACACGGTTTCGGTCCCGGAGAAGGTGCAGCCTCCAGCGTCGTTCTCTTAGACGTATCTGCAACCACCCCAAGCTCATCCTGGACAATGACGCTACCTCCAGGCCAATAGTTGTACCTATCGAAACCGACAAAAAGGAATCCCATGTGCATTGAGGGTTCTATCTCGCACTCCGACTGCCTCGTAGACCTCGTCCATGCTTGAAAGAGATCCCATAAATACAACAACGTAATAGACTCAAAGTGTCCATAGATGACAAGGAGTCACTCAGTTGGACATCGCTAAGATGAATTTACCAAACCAAATTTCTGGAAAGTATGAGCTCGACATATGAGAAGGATTTCTCTCAAAGCTCCTAAAATTTATAGGGAAATCAAGGAGTGACACTAGGCTAGCCAACATAATATCCACACCTCGTGACATGATGTTTGAAAATTTGGCACACCTAAGCTAATCAACGGATGCTATCTAGAACATGAAAGCGCCACAGATTGGGGTTGCAAGAAAACATGTGGCACGATCCTTTTGATCATTTTGAACTTATGAACCTCTATTATTGATGAATGACATTTGGTATGCCTGATAGTATGGGTTTTGGAATTTTTAACGACTTTATCTGTATGATATCCGACCCCTCAGGAGGACACACGTGCATAATTTGTCCTTGGCACCCTTTCTTGACGATTCCAAAGGTCAAGTAAGTATTGTGATAATTCATACATGCATGTCTATTGTACTTGATTTAGCCACACTACAACATGTTGAGGTTCTCAATAAAACCAACGATGGGCGGTGGCTTCGTAGATCGCTCAAAGAATGCATTCGAGATCACATAAGTATTAAAAATGACTAAGATTAGAAAGATGCATAGGTACTTGTTGATATTTTGATTTATTTATGTCAGATCATAGGTTAATTAACTACTAAACTAGTTTTGTTTTGACTATATGGAGAAACTTCTTGATCACTGACTAAATTCTGCCCTATGACTCCGTCGAAGAACTAAAAGAAAAGCCGAGACTAAATCACCGAAGCGATGGGATATGTTGGCTTGGCATCCCCGACAACTTCTCTAACATGAGCGACACAATCAAGTCGCATGTTGAACGAGGCTCGATATGGACTGAAGAACTTGCAAAGGTGGCCGATGCAAAGCTAGGGAAAGCGCAACAATTTTTTGAACATCCAATCAGGGCTCGAGCGATGCCACAATGGCTGAACTCCAGTTTGGTCAAGTATCGAGTGCATGCAGCAAATGTCAAAGGAATATATGCGGCTCCGATAAATCAACATAGATCTCCATGAACCTGAACCTGTGAAGAACTGCTTGTTAATTGGTCTGAATACAAGAAGAACCATCCTTTTCAAGAAGATATCTTGAGTTGATTGTTCAAGAAGTTGTTGAAAGAAGACACCACGTGGAAATTTTGTGTTGCTTGAACTACACTTAGCCATTAACTTCAGTTATAACTTTAGGTTATAAATAAAGGCCTCGACCGATTAAACAAAGGTTGATGGTTTGTTGCAAGAACTCTTTTCTTTCTAGTTGTTAAGAATTATTTTGGAGCTTCTATGAATGAAGAAGTCCTTCTGGACCAAAGACGAAGTTGTTTTCATCATATGCATGTGTAATTGAGCCTGGAGAAGAACTATTTCCCATTCAGTTCATGAGCATATGTAACAAGTAAGAGCTAGTGAATATATTGTCAAGTTATCTGGTGCAATTGTTTTGTTGTTCGTTTCTATAATGATGGAAATGATGAATCATTGTGCGGATGTATGATGAAGGATTATGGTAGATGAATTATTGAAGGATTATGGTAGATGAATTATTTTTCTTCTAATTAGTATTCTCAAACAGTAATTGGATGCTCACATGGTTAACATATTATTACTACGCCTGTGGTATAGGATTATCATTTGCATGTTTGAGCAACGGGTTATCCCAAGCTTAGCCTCTTCTGCAGTAGTTAAATTTTCTCTCATCTTGTTTTCTTGGATAGTTTAGGTTAAAATCTCAGCTAGCGATTGAGTGCTCACACGGTTAAAGTATTATTACTAGGCCTATGGTAAGAGATCATTGTCTGCATGCTGGAGTGAGGGTTATCCCGAGCCCGACCTTTCCCAGTCTTCATACTTCCTTATCCTTGTGTGGCCAAGTTGGTTTATACCAGATTTTCTCACATTTATCCTAACTAAAGAGAAAATACCAAAAGAGAAAATCTCGACTGAAGGAGATGCCTCCACAAGAAAACATAAATCCCATCGATTAAATTGGCCGGATCGCGAGATCTAGAGAACCATTCCAATCACAAACGCTGCAGAGTCTAATTGGGCCTCGGTGGTAGGTTTGGTTCCTACTATTGAGTTAAGGGGTTTAAGACCCATCAACAAAATTGGCACTTGAAGAAGGGCCTGAGAATGAATGGTTGAATATGTAAGTTATATGATATTCCGAATAGCCTATAGATTCATAACGACCCACATGCATGGCTAGTCATCCAACAGACAACACACCTTTACCGAGTACTCCTGAAGCAGATAACTCATCCCACTCTGACGAAGGATATATTCACCCTGAAATACCTTACGCCCTCCCTCTTGAGGAAGTGAATCAATTTAGAAGGATTACGAGAGCTTACACCCAACAAATCGGAGCATTTCCATTCACCCCCATCCTCCCTCGAAGAAAACAACAAGTTAGACCAGTGGTCAACACTCCTGATGAAGTTTTCATACACTTCGTCAAAGACTTAATAGACTTCATGATCACTGAAATCCAAGAACCTCTTGACCTCATACCCAAGATGCCAGCCAGCGACATCTCTGAACCTAACGATCTTTTAGAAGAGGAAGAGCCTAACTCTGACTTCGAATATATGGAAGAGAACAATGATCATGAGGAGGAGAGAGAGGTTCCACTTCAAGGAGACCAACCTTGGTTGGCCGGGGATGCCATGGACATCCTTGGACGAATACACAATATCCCTAGGCACCCAGAAAAGTTGCTCCCCAAGTATGATCTTGAGACCTCAGGATTGCCTGAAGATCATATCAAGAAGTTCATACTCGCGATCAGGCTTATGAACTTTCAACATGAAGATGTAGTATGCAGACTTTTCCCCTACACGTTTGAGAAATTGGCTTCCACTTGGTATTTTAACTTGCTAGTAGGATCCATAACCAGCTGGACTAAGTTCCAAAAGGACTTCCTAGACAAATTTGTTGAAGAAAATACCATGGGAGACCTTATGGCCGAATTTTTCTCAGTCACCATGACCCCAAAGGAAAGGGTCAAATATTTCAATCAAAGATTCACGACTATCCTAAACAAGTTTCAGCCTGCAGAAAAACCGTCTCAAGAGTTGCAAATCGAGGTCTATGCTAATGCTCTTCCGACCTCTATTTCCATGTTTGTTGAAAGAGCCACTAAGAAAACCCTCACGGAGAATATCAAAGAGGCCAAGATGATAGAGTTCCAAATGAAAGGATGTAAAGAAGGCTAGGCATATCTAGCAAGAAAAGAAAGCCAACCCCCTCCCAGGAGAGGACTCCTCTTGACTAGACCGCCCGGGAAGTCGGCTGAACCAACTCCCAATAAGAGTAATGGGGATATAGAAGACCTGCAACGCATGGTCAAGAAACTATCAAATGAGAATATAGATATGAAAAGAACTGCAGGTGAGGGAAACCAAGGCCAAATACCCTATAAGCGTTTCTTTAAAAGAAACCAACCTTTCAAAGAAATTGAACCTCATCAGCCAACATAAACATTGACTTAGGGAATGTTGCATCTGATTCTTTTTGTACTTACCACCAAGAGAACCACTCAGAAAGGGAATGTCCTCAGTGGGTCAACGCCATGAATTTAATGGCTAATTGTTTTATGGGTGAAGTCTCTCTGACCGAACCACTCAACAGTTCGGCCTTTAACATTGCTGATCAGGAAGAGGCTAAGCCACCATAAGACACGACCATGTTGATATGGGATCCTGACATGATCACGTCTTTGGACGATCTGTTTAAGCCCCAGGCACCACCCACAAAGATATTGGTGTTACAAACACGTAGTAAGGGTCAACCCGGCCCAAAAGATACCGATACCACCCTTGTCTCACAAAGTAAATTAACTCTTGATCACCTGAGAATGCCTATCACTTCCAGTAAACAACCTCTAAGCATCCATATGTGGGAATCTCCTAAGCTATATTATAATGTAGTCGAAGATTTGAAGAAGCTGAAAGCTAATATATCAGTTATGGATGTATGTAGAATCCCTCAACAGAAAGACATTCTATTGCATTCTCTAAGTTCAGTAGAAAACCTGACCACTAGCGACGGTTGAGAGAAGAATCTACCCCCCACAAATTTGTCAATAAAACCAATGATAAACACCTGCTCAGAAGGCAAGAAGGAGAGACCTTTCATGCCTCCTTTCCTTTCAACGTTCGAAATCTTCAATAGGAATATTCACAATTGTCTATTAGATTCCAGAGCATCTTATAATGTCATGCCCTTGGTCATTTGTAATAAACTAGGTGTTGTCCCTCTCAAAAGTGATAAGCATGTTATACAACTAGACAAAACCCTGGTCAAGGTTATGGGGGAACTCAAATATGTGATGATTAGGATAGCGACACACCCTAGTTTCGTGAAGGTGATTGATATCATTGTAGTAGATATCCCTAAGGCATATGGGCTATTATTGAGCTGAGATTGGTCCGAAAAGTTGAATGGATGCTTTAGTACTAACTAGGAACACCTTTGGCTACCACTAAAAGGATATAAGAACATGATTCAAATTGATAGGGAGAGGTATCTGAAGCATACGATCACCGATATGGAAGCCCCTAATGAACCAGCCTCCATGGATTTTTCCATATTAGGTAATTATTCTTGTGACTCCTACTTCGGGAACTTTCCTCCCTTCATATCCAATGTTCCGCTTACCCAAAACTCTGAGCTTCCTTTCCATGAGAAATTGCCAATGCTGACAGAAGATTCTCTCTTTTGTCAAAACCCCATGCCAGGTCAAGCAGAAGGAAAGGGTGGAAAATATAACGTCAACAATGGTGAAGGAAGGAATGATTGTCATTCATGTATTTGGACCCTCTATTTTGATGGATCCAAGTCACAATAAGGATCACGGGCGGGGTGCATTCTAATCGACCGAAGGGGTAGGTGTCATTCCTTGTCTTGTAGGCTAGAATTCGAGTGCACCAACAACACTGCCAAGTATGAAGCCCTGTTGCAAGGGTTAAAGAAAGCCACAGATCTTAATGTCAAAGAATTAAAGTTTTTTGGAGACTTAGAAATCATAATTAGACAAGTAAGAAACACGATACATTGCAATTTTCCCCACCTTAATAATTACCAGCGGGAGGTGCATAGGTTAATAGAACGCTTTGAAGTTTTCAACATTACCGCAATCCCCAAGGCAAAGAATACCCTTGTTGATTCCCTAGCCACAACCACTTCTATGGTATCGACTTTAGAAGATTATGAAGCCTCCTGATTCACTGTAGAACTTCTCTACAAGCCATTGGTACTTAATAACATTTCTAATTGGAAAGTATTCGAAGGAGATGAACAGATCATAAGTTTTTTGACCAATTAGGACAATTTCAAAGATCTCACTATTGATGATGAAGAGTTCCAAGAGCACTCAACGGGAAGGGGTCCGATGGAAGACTGACATATAGATATATCAAAGGCCCATACGATCCCAAAAGGGGTAGCTAATCTAGAAGATTTGTTTGATCTAAAGGAATGATTCAAAGGTCCTGAAAGTGCAAAGACTAGCAGCTCTTGTCCCCTCCATGAAACTATGAATCTTGGGACCCCAGAGAACCCAAGGAATGTAAATCTTGGACAAAAGATAAGAAAGCAGCAAGGTGACGAGGAGGAAGGAACGAGTAACGCCCGCTCATAGATCCAGCCCATGTGCTTTGACGGATCTAAATCACAGGAAAGATCTGGGGCATGATGTATCCTTATTAATCCGAAAGATAAACGTCGTTTTTGATTCTGTAGGCTTGAATTTGAAAGTACGAATACCACCGCCAAGTATGAAGCTCTAGTACAAAGGTTAAAGAAAGCCATAGCCCTAAATGTCAAATAATTGAAGGTCTTTGAAGACCTAGAGATTATTATTAAGAAGGTAAAATTTGAAGTACATCATAGACCCTCGCGTTCAAATAATTATCAACATAAGGTGCACCGGCCAATGGATCATTTTGAAGCCTTTAATGTCACTATGATCCCCGGAGTGAAGAATATCTTTGTTGACTCCCTAACCACAGTTGTTTCACGACTATTGCCTCCAGATTATTCTGAACCTGAAGCTCTACCGATCAATGGCCAAGTCCTCAAACAACATTTTAAATAAAATAAATAAATAAATAAATAAATAAATAAATAAATTTTGAGTTTCATTTTTGTTTTGTATGTGTGTTTCATAAGCTTTGTTGCAGATACTCTGATTATGGTTTCGCTCGATTTTCTTTCCTGCAACTTTTGTTCCCTATGTTTTTAAAGGGTTGTTCTCATCAAGACAGTGGTTGATCTCAAGTCATGGGATATAGTGATCTCTGTTCCAAACTCATGGCTCACACTCAATAACGGAAGCATCAAGGAATCCTCGGTTGCTTTCAGGAGTTCTCTAATATGACTTGCGTAACTGAACGACTTTTGAAAGTGTTCGAAGTGTCTGCTTGGTGGTTGGGAAAACCTTAAGGGGAAGAAAGAAAGGCCAGAAAGGACTACGGGACCTCGAAGGCGGAACTGGTAAAGGATTCACCTTAACAACCTCGCTTTGCAAGTTAAACATACATCATCCTCTTTCACTCGCTACGGGCATCTCAATGAATAAAGGTTTATATAAATAGAGTGAACAGTGGGAGAGGGTATGTAGATATCTCTCTCGGGGCTATGGACGCCCACTGGCAGTGGAGCAATGTTTGTGATGTCGAGGTGACTCTGTCGGGGCTATATATGCTCACTGGAAGAGGAGCAACACCATAGCAAGTGATTAAAGGTAATTAAAGGCTTAACGCCAATGAATAATTTACCAGATATTTTGTCAAAAGAAAACAGGGCATGAGTTAGGGTATGGGAAATAAGGGAGGAATTGAGGTTAAGAAACCCCACAGGCAGACCCGAAAGAATTAACTGAAGAATTTCAAATACACAAGTAAAAAGGGAGCTCCGATTTAAGACCAGTTAAGTTCCCCTTCAGCTTCCATATCAGCTGAGCTATGGAGGAGGAACAAAGATCTTGCTTTTGCCCAGTGAATTGCCATTTGTTGAGCACTCAACACACCTTAAAAAGTCTGGGCTTATTTTCTACTTTTTTGGTACCACTTGGGCCTTGCACCGCTTGTTTCTACTTTAGTATGAAAATGCCACCCATGCTTAACTTTTATGTTTTCATGTTTTGATTATTAGAAAGTCTGTTGGGGCATGTAAGAAACCTTGTCAAATTTAAAAGGGACTAACCTCGATTAAGAGAATCAACAATCTAAAAGTTTCTCTAAAGTGTTTGGGACGTTTCGGCATCAGAAAAGGAGTAAAGTGACTAAAATCGCTTGAGAAGTCCAAAATAAAACAAAGCTAAGCATCGTTTTCATCGACGTCGGAGGTTTCAAGACTTTCCTCACCCTACGAATAACCTTGGGCATGGATATCACCGACGACCGATTGAATCAGCCTCGAAGGATTTCTTAAGGAAGCAACGACCCAGGTTTCTCCCGACTCACTTATGAAGATCGACGTCTGTAGAAGATTAAGGTGATGAAAATCGTTTGAGAAATAAAAAACAACACTGTTTACCGCCGAACCTTGAAATAAGTATGTTATTGGAAAAGAGGGACTAATTGTTTCCTTGACGTAATAATCACTTCAATGACTCTCGGTATCGACAATTTTGGCCTCCAGCCCTTCAAACATTATTTTTATCCATGTGATTAAATATTTTCAATGACCGAAGTTGATGGTAAAGTTTTACAGAAAAAAAAAAAAAGCATTAACAATCTCATGACATGATAACCATGATGAAAAAAGGAAAAGATCTAATATTCTTTTGTGCAAAAAATTTAAAGAAGAATACACGTCTGATTCACAATCAAAAGGGAAAATCCTCCACCAGGCTCGATTTACATTTGAATAAATAGACTTCGATGATTCGACTAACCGGCCGGGTCACCGTAAGATTACAAATTTTTACAAAGAAAGGGAAAAGGTGTGTTAAACCACACTTTCAGGAACGTGGAACAAGAACCCGCTAACTATGTGTCACCTATGTGGTAGTCCTGTCTCAATTTGTCTTTCACACTTTGTGGTGACTTATGCTCCGTTGTCATTGCCATCCGCTGCATGTTGCGCAATTCCACGATTGTGTCTTGTGCCTCTCGAATTTGTCTCTGCAGCCAGATGATGCTTCCCCAGCAACCTAGTGGCGGTGATATCCCCTGGGTTTTCTCTGCCAATTGACGTCGCAGTTCCCTATTCTCTTGGTAGAGCTCAGCTATTGCAATTTGAGCTTGCTCTAGTTGTTGGGCAGAATTTCCAATGGAAAAGACTGACGATTTTCATCTCCCTTCTCCTCTCTTGTCTCCTTTCTTGAATTTCTCTACCAACTACGAGCAATCAGTGGGCACTACAGATTCCTCGCAGGCTGGAAGTACCTTCAATTCGGCCTTGGGACGGTCCCCCTCTCCTTCCTGAATTTTCTTCTTAGGCCTTCCTCTTCTCCACAGTTTCGGTCTCGGAGAAGGCGCAACCTCCAACGTATTTCTCCTGGACGTATCTGCAACCACCCCAAGCTCATCCCTATATGATGACGCTACCTCCGAGCCAATACTTGTACCTATCAAAACCCACAGAAAGGAATCCCAGGTGCGTTGACGGTGAGATCTCACACTCTGACTGCCTCGTAGACCTCGTCCCATGCTTTAAAGAGATCCCATAACTTCAACAACGTAAGAGACTCAAAGTGTCCACAGACGGCAAGGAGTCACTCAGCTAGACATTGCTAAGACAAATTTACCAAACCAAATTTCCGGAAAGTATGAGCTCGACATATGAGAAGGATTGCTCGCAAATCTCTTGGAATTTATGGGGAAATCAAGGAGTGATGCTAGGTTGGCCAACATAATATCTGCACCTCGCGACATGATGTTTGAAAATTCGGCATGCCTAAGTTAATCGACGGATGCTATCTAGAACATGAAAGCGTCACCGATCGGGGTTGCAAGAAAACGTGCGGCACAATCCTTTCGATCCTTTTGAACTTACGGACCTCCATTATTGATGAATGACGTTTGGTATGCCTGATAGTATGAGTTCTGGAATTTTTAATGACATTCTCTATACGATATTCGACCCCTTGGGAGCACACACACGCATAATTTGTCCTCGGCACCCTTTCTTGACGATTCCAAAGGTCAAATAAGTATTGTGATAATTCATACATGCATTTCTATCGTACTTGATTTAGCCACGCTACAGCATGTTGAGGTGCTCAATAAAACCAAAGAAGGGCGGCGACTTCACAGATCGCTCAAAGAATGCATTATGGATCACGTAAGTATTAAAAACGACTAAGACTAGCAAGCTGCACAGGTACGTGTTGATCTTTTGATTTATTTATGTCAGATCATAGGTTAATTAACTACTAAACTACTTTTGTTTTGACTACAGGGAGAAACTTCCCGATCAACGACTAAAGTATGCCCTATGACTCCACCGAAGAATTGAAAGAAACGTTGAGAGTGAATCACCAAAGCGATAGAAGATGTTGGCCTGGCATCCCCAACAACTTCTCTGACATGAGAGACACAATCAAGTCACATGTTGAACGAGGATCGCTATGGACCGAAGAACTCGCAAAGGTGGCCGATGCAAAGCCAGGGCAAGCGCAACAATTTGCTGAACATCTGATTAGAGCCCGAGTGACGCCATAGGGGCTGAACTCCAGTTTTGTCAAGTACCGAGTGCATGCAGCAAATGTCAGAGGAATATATGCAGCTCCGATAAATTAGCATAGATCTCCATGAACCTGAACCTGTGAAGAACTGCTTGTTAGTTGGTCTGCATACAAGAAGAACCATCCTTTTCAAGAAGATATCTTGAGTTGATTATTCAGGAAGTTGTTGAAAGAAGATGCCACTTGGCGATTTTGTATTGCTTGAACTGCACTTAGCCATTAACTTCAGTTAGAACTTTAGGTTATAAATAAAGGCCTTGACCGATTAAATAAAGGTCGATGTTTTGTTGCAAGAACTATTTTCTTTCTAGTTGTTAAGAATTATTTTGGAGCTGCTATGAATGAAGAAGTCCTTTTGGACTAGAGACAAAGTTGTTTTCATCATATGCATGTGTAATTGAGCCTGGAGAAGAACTGTTTCCTATTCAGTTCATGAGCATATGTAACAAGTAAGAGCTAGCGAATATATTGTCAAGTTATTTGGTGCAATTGTTTTGCTGTTCTTTTCTCTAATGATGGAAATGGTGAATCGTTGTGTGGATGTATGATGAAGAATAATGGTAGATGAATTATTTTTCTTGCTATTGATCTTATCATATAACTGTTTTCTTCTAATTAGCATTCTCAAACAGTAATTGGATGCTCACATGGTTAACGTATTATTACTAGGCCCGTGGTAAAGGATTATCATTTGCACGTTTGAGCAGTGGGTTATCCCAAGCTCAACCTCTTCTATAGTAGTTAAATTTTCTCTCATCTTGTTTTCTTGGATAGTTTAGGTTAAAATATCATCTAGCGATCAAGTGCTCACACGGTTAAAGTATTATTACTAGGCCCGTGGTAAGAGATCGATGTCTGCATGATGGAGTGAGGGTTATCCCGACCTCAGCCTTTCCCAGTCTTTAGACTTCTTTATCGTTGTGTGGAGAATTTGGTTTATGCTAGATTTTTCTCACATTTATCCTAACTAAAGAGAAAATACCAAAAGAGAAAATTCTGACTGAAGGAGATGCCTCCATAAGAAAACACAAAGCTCATCGATTAAATTGGCCAGATTGTGAGATCTGGAGAACCATTCCAATCACAAATGCTACAGAGTCTAATTGGGCCTTGGTGGCAGGTTTGGTTCCTTCTATTGAGTTAAGGGGTTTAAGACCCATCAACATGGTGGTATGTGGAATTTCAAATAACTCCTGATGGTTAGAGAGTTATGGCCATGAGAAGTTGGAGACCCTAGGTTTGGGTAATGGACCCAAGTTTGTTTGATGGATAATGTTATAAGTTATGATATATTTTTAGATAATACTATTCTATATTGATAGTACATGTCATTCCATTTCTGGTGGTATGTGGAATGTCACATAACTCCTCACGGTTTGAGAGTTATGGCCTTACGAAGTTGGAGGACCCTCATATGTCATCTAGAAGCCCCAAAAGGTGAAAGTAGTCAAAGTGGTTTAAGAGATTTTAAAAGGTAAATAATAAAGTGAAGTAATGAGTGTATTATAATTCAAAGTGAATACAAAATAAATTATTTCAATAATAAATTTAATGGAGAAATTTGAACTGGGTTAACCCTAAAATAAGGAAAGTGGGGCCAAGTGACCTAGAAGATGTTTTTAAGGAAGCTACTTAAAGAGTATAAATAACAAGCAGGGCTCTCTCATTTTAATCACACTTGAGAATATTGAATATCTATAGTTTTCTTAGGTAACCAAGGACATCTAAGCCGAAATTCTGATGGAAGGTAAAGAAAAGAAGGCCGAAATGCAAGGAAGGATAAATTCTTTTGATGGTGCTTTCTAAGGTATGTTATTTACAGGTCTTCTCACCATTTTCACTATAACTTTTTTTCTATAATGATTCAGACCATGAAATTTCTATTCCATTGAGAAAACATATCCAAGTATCTGTGGTAAAAAATTCCTCTTGTGGGTCATTTTATTTTTGGAGTTACACTCCGTGGAAAATAGGGTTTGTGGCTAGTCCTGAAACTAGTCAAAAACATGTGTTTCGAGTAAAAATGTCATAACTTCTTCATAATAGATCCAAATTAAGTGAAACAAAATGTTTTGGCTAGGGTACTTTTTTTTTATGTTGTGTAACAGTTTTAGATCAATTCAAAAAACATTCTGTGTAGGGCACCCTCTACAAGGTCACTCTCTAGAATAATCAAGAATTCAGCAAGGTATGCCATATGTGTTATAACTCCTTTTCTAAGAGGTTCCAAGTAATGAAACCTAAATGAATTGAATAAAACAAACTGAAGAACATTGTGTATTAGTTTTAGATCTTTATACATTACAGGTACAAAGTTATGATTACTTCAAGTTAGGGTTGTTGACTAATCCAAAACTAGGCATGTGAGACTAAAGAAAAGTTTGATGAAAATGCTAGTCTTTTGTTGTTGAAGTTAAGGAAGGTTTGGAGGAATGTGATCATATACACTAGGTCTATTACATATCTACAAATCAGATTTGGATGATGAAGTTGATGAGG
>JASDQU010587576.1:17949-30504 GCA_032191745.1 Picea mariana | reverse complement strand
TGGTAATTTTGTATAAACATATTTTTTTCAAGACTAAGAGATGGCTTTTTTTGGAGGGGATTGTAAAGAGAAAATTTCATTTTGCCAGAATTAATACAATATAGATTGAAGATTCCAGATCTTGTCAAGCCTGAGTTATGTGTTTCTCTGTCATTTCATCTTTTATTTCATACCTTCGTTAAATGCTTTCACGATGTAACTTCTATTGTGTTGATTAAACACTTAGATTATCTAACCGTTTGTAGTTTTTCCTCTGTATCAACTGTCAGCGGATACAAGACCTATGAAGGTTTTAGAACTCTAAAATTATATACTTCTTCAAAGTTTTCGTCCTTCTTTCTTCTATTAGTATAAAATGAGATTCCTCTTAAATTGATGCCTCATTTTTGTTATAGAACTACATGTTTCCTTTTCTTTCTTCATTCCATGCACCGTCTCTTTAAAATTTGACTTAGATACTAGAAAAGGCATTCATTTTTGTTATATTATTGATCCATAATAAAGGCCTTAGTTTGGAAGTTTTGTTCTTATTAATTCAAACCGGAAATCTGCGACCCTTGAAAAAAAAATTGACTTAAAAAGGGGAAACCCTTTGCTTTCATGACTGTTCCAGTTACTAGACAACCTAATATAGAACCCGGTATATCAGATCAGATGAGCATTGTGTTAAACCTATTCAATACCACCTTATAAACAACAAATACATGGGTAGAACTTGAACGTTCATGGGTTGCAATTGAAAGGGATATTAGCATCCAAGAACAATGGGAAGCTAGATAGAGACATTTAAGGAACCAACTATGATCTTGCTTACCATTAAAATAGTCTCTTTACCCATTAATTATCTCTACCTTTTCGGATCCCTTGACGGTATACTTTAGAGCCTTAAAGTATAAACTCAGGAACAACACAATCCAAATTCAAAATTTGGGAAAATGTCTTCAAAAAAATCTCCCGAAGGTGTTCGGTAAAAGTTTTTGAAGTAAACTCTCCGAAATAAAATGTTCAAATGAAGGTGAAAACCTAATGGAATAAAACAATATAAATTAATAAAATAATCTATAATTCCAATGTCCAAAAATACAATCGGGAAGATAACTAACGGTCATTCGGGAAGGTGTCTTCAATAAATTCTCTTGAATGGGTTTGGTAAAATATTCAGAAGGCTCATGTTTGATGGTCAAACTTCGATGGTTAGGAAGGAACATGAAATATGTTGAGGTAAAAACTTGAAATAAATAATCCGATGGGAAACACCCGATGGTCGTGTTCAAAAAAATGCATGGGCATGATATGTGAAATTCTCGATGGTGAGAGCCCAATCTGAAATGGAAATTCCAAAAAATAAAAAAAATAAAAAAATGAAATATATAAACCAAAAATATATGTCTGATTGGGCTTTGGGATTTCATGACTTCGTGAAATGCATGATATGGTAATTCCCCGATAAGAAGAGAACCCGATAAGGTGAAACTCGATAGGAGAAGTCTTGATAGGTAAAAATAATTAAAATAATAAATTTTAGACTATGAGATAAATGCGTAGCACATCTGAAAATTTAAAATGAAAATGAAAATTAACAATAAAGTAAAAATAAAAATAAAAATTTGAAAAAATAAAAATAAAAATCAAATGTAGATCCAATTCTATAGGAAATTTGGGAAAACAAAATAATAACAATATCCCAAAATAAATAACAAAATACCAATTTTGAGACTTTGGGATCTAGAAAAATAAAGGTGTCAAGTCAATCCCCAATTTAAAATCAATTTTCCGATAGTAAAATTTTGATGGTAAATTACCAATTTTAAAATAATTCCCTAAAGTAATTCCTCGATGGTAATTACTAGAATAAAATATAGAATATACACCCCATGATTGTTGGAGATACTTCACACACACCTATGATTTATTTTTCCTAAGGTTTTCCCTATGTTTATTAGTCATTATTAAGTCTCCTAATTCTAGGAAGAATATTACTCTAAGAGAATATTCTCTTCAATTCACATTTCAGTTTGATCAGTTGAGTAGAGTCTAGATGCCACATTGATATTATCACCATGAAACATTGGGATAATCACCAGATAATTCACACTTTACTTGGGATCATCATGTTGAGAACTCAACACACCCTAAAAGCCTTATGAAATTTTGTTTTTTTTTGGGTACCACTTGTTTTCTGCACTGTCTGAATCGATTTCACTTTGGGAAATGATTTACCTTTGTGTTGTTTTCATGACTCTTATCATCAAGTTGGGTTTGTTTGAACTTGTTAACCCCATGTATAAAATAACTTAACACTCGAATTGAGAATCAAAAGCTAACACTGCACCTAACGTGCTCAGGTTCCGCGTCGAAAAAAAATAAAGCAAGTAAAGGAACCACACAGTTACAACATTCGTCGAGTGTCGATCCCCGATCGACATCAACATAAGTTGGGGTTGGTTTGCGCAAGTTTTTCACATAAAGTTTCAAGAGATATATGATCCCCTTTGGCATTGGAAAAAGGCGGGAAGGATCGACATTAACAAAAGGCGTAAAGAAATCACCGATACCTGATGATCGATGTGCTTTATCCAGGTCGACGAAATCCAGAAAAGTTAAAACAATCATTTTTTTCGCGACAAATATATCACCAATTATCGATCCCCAATGCATTTTTCATCTTCGAGACTTTTTTGAGAGAGTCGATCTGAGAGCACTTGGATAGGTTGATTGTCGATCGTCGATCCTTGATACTTTTTGATGTCAGCAAGATAGGATTGGGGTTTAGAGTGTATAACTTTAAGAAATTCATGATTCCGATTAACATAAGCAAATGAAGTCACCGGTCTAGAATTCCACATGTCCTTACCATGTAAGGGGGTTGTATGACCTAGTTTTGTCCCAAGTCATTTTAAGGTTTTTTGGGTCCCAGACATGCCTCCTAGTCAGCGTTGCCACGTCAGCTTCGTACGACAAGATTGATTGACGTAGAAAATTTTGTAAAGTGATATAGCCAAAAACATTTGAAGCACAATCCTAACAACCGATCTAGTAACAAAACAAGCAAAATGATGGGATGTTTGCAGTATGAGATGCGATCATATTTGGAAATTTAATAGACTAGTTAATGCCCAATCCCATATTAGTGGCTATCTCGTGCACCGATTAGACAACAACATTTTGAAATCGCCGATAGACCACATTACCACCTGCGCCCATGCCATCAACCCACGATGAATTTGAATTTTAAACATATTTGAAGATGTGTCGTTAGATTTAATGAAATTACACTCACAACCCGAATTACATCATTGATGCGACAAGGTAAGTCCATTCCTGTTTAAATCTCTAGAACAGTTTTGAACGAATTAATTTTGCACACTAGTTGAATTCCAGAGAATCTAAAGGAGCAGAGAGAACCTCCCAATACTGTACCAACCCTCTGATTATCAAAACCAAGTTTAACAAGCTACATAGGTATGTATTCAAGTTTGTCAATTCATTGGCCATAATATATGCATCCGATTTTCTTGCACAAACTCTAAAATATGTTCTAGCTACAAGTAAGATGTCACCGAGAAAGGCAACCACTAGACACTCACTGAGGGAACCTAAGCTAAAATAATCTTAAATAGGCGAAGGTTCTTCTCCAAGGAGCGCGAGGAAGTTGGAGTATGCTCCCACGGCGAAGGTTGTCATTAAAACAACAACCAAAAAATGTTTTGTCCAGCCTCCATCCTTTGGTGACATAGAGGCAAGCACCGGATCCAAAGTAATGCTCCCACCCTAGGGGGATCTCTTCAACAAAATTATCCAAGAATAATACCGAGAGTATATCCCTCACATCAACCCAGACGTAAGGGTGCTCAATGACCAGGTGTTCTTGAACATTCGACAATCGTATTTACACATGGTGACAAGAAGAACACCAATTCTCCTCTGCATAGAGGTTCCAAAATGGCTCATCTACCATATGGATGGGCATAAGTGCTTGATCAACGATGAAAATGGTGAATTTTTTGGATTTTTCCTCACGAAAAAAGTCCAGAAATACTACAAGCTTAGGGACCTAGAGGAGCGGCTCAACACGGACTTCATGGTGAATTTCTATGAATTCCATTATACCGGCCAGTTGATGGCCTCATGGTGGAAGGAAGACAAGAATTTTACTAACCAGAGCAATGGATGGTATGGGACAATTAACCTAAGAGAGCCATACATCTATTTGATGGCTCTCATTTGTCGGTTATATGGAGAAAAGGATTGCTCCAAGTTTTTAGAAGCATGGATTTCGTTGGCATACACAGTGGCAATATTTGGGAGTAGCTTCAATTGGGGAGCTATAATCTCAAAAAAATTAAGCATTTGTGTACAACAGCCTCATACATTGAAAGAAGGGGAGGCAGCCACTTTTTACATGGCCTCGTACTTGCTCGATGTCATATGCGCAAGGAATGTCTTCGTCGACATGAATTTAAGATGGCATGTTGTGGAGCTCTCGGTCCATGTCTACTTCAGCGTACTATGGGAGAATAGGTATAAGAAATATTATGCACTTATCTTCAATAAATTAATTTCCCGCATTCATTTCATTATTTTTAAGAAGGAATGCCCAAGATTATCTATGACATCCAAGAAAATGATAGAAAAGGTAGGCCATTGGTATCTAGACAAATGCTCAACCTACCTCAGGGTGTTCGGGGCCACTGAAGCACCAAAGCTCCTACCTTCTCATGTCACAGACCATCTTGTTGTGGGAGAAATCTACTATCAAACCATCCTACAGGGATAAATCACCACATTAGTCAAGGACAATAAACAATAACGTTCATAGCCTACAATTTCCATGTGGGGTTCTATCTGGTGAAGGATATTGCTAAATCCAAACAAGAAGGGCTTAGCCATATGGAATTTAGGTTCCCAACAAGATGATTCTGCAAGCACGACCCTAAAGGCCTTGTACTCCAACATGCTTCACCGATATCATCTTGTTGTTCGTATGCCCATGATAAATTCGAGGACAAAATATTCACAAAGTGCGCCCGGGACTGGGGTAAGGTGGTGCAGAGAATGGCCAACCAAAATATGAATAGTTCATGGCCATGAGAATATATGAACAAGTGGAAATGATAGAGTAGTCAACCCAAGAATACCTCAGGGCCAGGAAAGAAAGCAGAGCAACAGAGACAACAGAGGCACAAAGAAGGATATTGCTCTTGCTAGAAGGGGCACATAGGATCATTGACCAATTGCAAAATGACCTTGATCTGATAGAAATGATGAGGATAATAGCTAATGACCCAATTGAAAGCCAATGAGGACCAAGTGTCCAAGAGCTGATGCAACTTGAAGAAATCACCAGGTCAGAAGACCCTAAAGTTCCACCACCACAGGTCGGATCACCAGGGTAAATTTTGACCCAGCCTGAGATAGAGAGGACATTAGGGAGAACAAGTGTACCAAATCCCTTTCTCAATTTAATAACCATCTATGATGATGAGGAGAGTTTGGAGGTGTCCCTAGTCACTCCAAAGAAAATTACAGAGGAGAGTGAACCTGAGAAAGCATCCACCCCGGTCCCCAAGGCTCCAGTTCAAATTCATACAAAGAATGAATATGAGGTAGAAAGTGTCTTGGACACTGAGCCCCTTGACATACCAAGAACCCCAATGGATATATTGAGGGATGAGCTAGGATCGGGTGAACAAGAAGAAGAAATTCCACAATAGTAAATCGACATTTCAACAGTCGATTACCAAGTAAGTATCAAACCTGCCTCTAGTTGCTCAGTTTTGGTCAATACCTTTCCATTCAATGAGAAAAAACTGGAAGTCGAGCCATCGAGACATAAAGAAGAGGTTCAGGAACCCAACCTAGAAAAAATATACATAGTCGGTAGCCTAGGAAACAATCTTACCTGGGGAGAACAACAAATACCCGAACGTGTTGTTGAGGTCGCTGATATACAAGCAATCACCTACGACCAAAAAAGGAAAGTCATCATGAAGAGAACCACTAAGAATAGGAGGCTTACGTTGGACAGTTTGATCCTCATCAACATAGAGGAAAAATTGATCAGTACAGAGCACACCAAGATGTCTGAGCTTATCGGTGCAGGGATGGCTATCACGGATGCCACCCTGGATAGGGAAAGGAAATATGAGGAGGCATTGGCCACTATGCTAAAGGAGTTGGAACATTTGCATCACTTGGTGAAATACTATCAGGACTCCAGACAAAACACAGTGTTTTTGAGAAGTGAGTTCCAAGACGCCTATGGAAAATTCACAAATGACTGACACCTATTCACTGTGGGGATAGATGACTTCCAATAAGACACCCTCATGGCACTGGAAACCTACAAAGACATTGAAAGATGGTACCGGAAGGCTCACCAAGTAGTGAAAATAATTGACTACATTAGCATGGTTCAAAAGGGCTGAGACACCGAAGAGAATGATATTCAGGTGCTGAGGGATGACAACATAGATCAGATAAGGAAAGAGGCCAACTACTGGGTGAAAATGGCCCAAGAAACTTAGTGGGAGATTCAATAAAAATGGGCCGATTGCGAAAGAAGTTGGGTCAAGATCAATCGGGATATGAAAGACATTGGTCTCCCAGAATTCAGCTCACCCGAGGACTTTGTCGACTTGCATGAAATATTTAAACAACATGCAGAACAAGACTCAGCATGGACTACAGAAATAGAAAAGGTGTTGAACATGGTGCTAGGACAAGTACAATAGTTCATTGAGAACTCGATCGAGGATCGAACAATATTACAGCAGTTAAGTGTTAAAATAATCAAGTATTGGGCATAGGAAGTAGAAGTAAAGGAGATCCTTTCAGCCTTGATGAACCAACACAAATTCCTGTATGCCAACACATATGAGGAACTCTTTGTCAAATGGTCAGAGTATGAGAGTATTTATCCACTTCAGTGAAACCATTCAATGACTCTTAGAAGTCACAGAGATGGAAGCACCATGTGGTGATGTTTTGTTTTACTTAGCTTGCACTTTTGATAGTTATTTTTAGTTAATGATTTGTTATAAATAAGGGGATATACCTTTTATAAAAGGCGATAGTTTTTGAAAGGACCCTCATTTTTGGAATTGTAAAGAACTATTTCAGAACTACCTTAATTGAGAAGTCTAGTTTAGGACCAGAGACAAACTTATATTTTTCATCAAAGGCATCTATGATTGGATCTAAGGAGGAATTACTTCTGACTTTATCTGATGAATGGATGTTGTAATGAGCAAGAGTTTTTAAATCTGTTGATAAGTTAGTTGATTCAATATTTTTATAGTTCTTGTCTCTACTGATGGAAAAACAATCATTGTCTTAATGTGTGATTAATGATTAGAGATAGGGAAACTATTTTTATTACCATCATTTTATTGCATGTATTTTTTATTTCGATAATTATATCTCTGTCAATAATTGAAATAACAACAAGTTTATGTATTAGTACTAGGCTTGTCACATGTGTGAAAATATGTGTCTGCATGCTTGAGCACGAGGGTTATCCCAATCTCATCCTTCTTCACTAGTTAATATATCCATTTTACCCAGCTGGATTATACCAGCAAACATCCTTTTATTAAACCCACCTAAAAAAATAAAATACAAAAAGGAGAACATTTAAGCTAAAGGAGGAACTTTCATAAGAAGATGTCATGTCAATCACTACATAAATCCCATCGATTATTTGGATGGATCGATAGATTTGGGGAACCATTCCACTATCAAATGCTGCAGAGTCTAATTGGGCATCAGTGGCAAGTTTGGTTCCTACTGTTGAGTTAAAGGGATTTAGGACCCCTCAACAGAATTGGTGCAAGAAGGAGTGCCAATGAATGAATGGCTAAAAATATTTATGATATAATATTTCACATAGCCTATAGATTCAAAACATCCCACATGCATGGCTATTCATTCTCAAGACAACCCACATACACTGAGTACTCTTGAAAAGAGTAAATCACCTAAGCAAGAGGAAGAACATTTATTCCATGAAATGCCTTATTCTCTTCCCCATGAGGAGTTGAACCAGCTCATAAGAATCACAAGATGTTATGCTTGACAAATTGGAGCACTACCCTTAGCCCCATTACTTCCTCGCAGAAAATAAGTAAGAAGACCAGTGGTCAACACCCTCGACTAGGGATTTTTTCACATAGTAGAAGACCTAATAAATTTCTCCCTCACGAAGATTAAACATCCCCTCAATCTAATCCCTGAAACACCAGCTAGTAACTACTCTGAGACCGACAATTTTGAATCTGATGAGGAAGGGTTTAAATCAAAACGCTCAGCTTCGGATTTAGACGACATGGAGGATAATAATGATCATAATGAAGAAAGGGGAAACCCATATCAGAATAATCATGCTTGCTTTTCTAGAGATGCTCACGAAATCCCCAGATGAGTACATAACCTTCCTTGACATACAAAAAATTTACTCCCTAAATTTGACCTTGAAACCTTAGGATTGTTGGAATACCATATCAAGAAGTTCATACTAGCTATTCGACTGATGAATGCCCAACATGAAGATGTAGTGTGTAGGATTTTCAATTATACCTTTGAAAATTCAGCCTCTACATGGTATTTTAACCTGCCCATAGGGTCTATAACTAATTGGGCAAAGTTTCAAAACGATTTTTTGGACAAATTCGTGGAAGAAACCACTACAAGATCTTTGATGGATGAGTTGTTCACCTCCACCATGAGTTAAAAAGACAAGGTTAAAGACTTCAATCAACGATTCACCACTATACTAAACATATTTCAACCTGAAGCTAAACCCACTCAGGAGTTGCAAATCGAAGTATACACTAATCCTCTCCCTACTTCCATTTCCATGTTTCTAAAAAGGGTTGCCAAAACAACCCTAGCTGAGAATTTTGAGGAAACCAAAACAATTGAATTCCAAATGAAGGGATGTAAAGAAGGCCAGGTCTCATTAGTTAAGAAGGAATCTCAACCTCCACCTACGAGAGGACTCTTATTGACCAGACCCCCAGGGAAACAAATAGAACAAGGTCCCAAAAAGGGAAGTGGATACATAGAAGACCTACAATGGATGATAATAATGTTTTCAAATGAAATCATAGACATCAAAAGAAGTTTAGGGGAAGGAAACCAAGGCCAAAGGCCCTATAAACCCTTTTTTAAAAGAAATCCATCGTTCAAAGCAATTGAACCTACCCCAACCAACTTAAACATCGACATGGGAAATGTAACATCCATCTCCTTCTATACCTATCACCAAGAGAAACATTTTGAAAGAGACTTTCCACAATGGGTGCATGCCATGAATTTGATTGCCAATCGGTTTCTAGATGAGGTTTCCCTTACCAAACAATCAAGCATCTCAACTATAAATATTGTTGATCAGGAAGAATTTGACCCACCAGAAGAAACAACCATGTTTCTTTGGGACCCTAACCTTCTGATGCCTTCCAATGATCTATTTGAGGTTCAAGAACCACTCGCATAGGTCTGGGTTGTGCAAACATGAAGTAGGGGTCAGTCGGTCTCAAGTGATCTGATCGTTACCCACACTTCAAGAGGAAAACAAACATCTGATCACCCGAAATAATCTTTTTCCTCCCAAAGAAATCCTATAAACATCCATACACAATAATCACCCAAGATAGACTACAACATAGTAGAAGATTTAAAAAAATGAAGGAAAATATATCATTCATGGACATGTGTAGAATTCCCCAGCAAAAGGAATTTTAGTTACAATCCTTGAATTCAGAAGAAAATCCTATAAAAACCACTGACCAGGGAGAAAATCCAACACTAACGGATCTAATAAACAAACCAATTGTAAACACTTTCTTTGAAGATAAAAGGAAATCCTTTTGTCCCACCATTCCTCTTGACATTTGAAGTCTTCAACAAAAACCTCCATAATTGCTTGGTTGACTCAGGGGCATCCTCTAATGTTATTCCATTATCTGTGTGAAAGAAATTAAATGAAATCCCTCTCAAAAGTGATAAACATATGATACAATTGGATAGAACCCAAGGGAAAGTTATGGGAGAACTCAAGGATGTCATGATCAGAATGGCAACAAACACAAAATTTGTTCAAGTGATTAACATCATTGTAGTAGATATACCAGAAGCTTATGGATTGCTACTTAGTCGAGATTGGTCCGAGAAGTTGAACGGATACTTTAGCATAGACTAGGTTCACCTTTGATTGTCATTAAAGGGACACATGAACATGATCATGATCGATAGGAAAAGGTATCTCAAGCATACTGTCACTAATTTAGAAGCCCTTAACGAACCCTCTTTGGCAGATTTCCCCATACTAGGAAACTATTGCTGCGACTCTGATTTCGGTAATTTCTCCCCACTCTCATCTGATGTCCCTCTTACCCAAAACTCTGAAATGACATTTCAAGAAAATATACAGAATGCAACAGAAGAAACTCTCTTCTTTCAAGAACCTCTGTTGAAAACCACATAACAAATAGGTGGAGAGGCGGAAATTTGTAGCCAAGGAGAAGCTGATGGTTTTTGCTCACAAGTTGGGACCTTGTACTTTGATGGATCTAAGTCGCAAGAAGGATTAGGAGAGGGGTGTATCCTCATTGATCCAAAGGGGAAACAAAATTTCCTTTCCTGTAGACTAGAATTTGAGTGCACTAATAACACCGCTGAGTACGAAGTTTTAGTACAAGGTTTAAAGAAAGCCATAGACTTGAATGTTAAAGAATTAACGGTTTTCGGAGACTCTGAAATCATCGTTAGGAAAGTAAGGAATACTATACATTGCAACTCTCCCCACCTGAGGAATTATCAACAGGAAGTGCACAGACTAATAGAACATTTTGAATCCTTCAACATTACAATGATCCTCATAACAAAGAACACTCTTGCTGATTCCCTGGTCACTACTTCCTCAAGGCTATCCCTTTTAGAAGACTATAAAGTCTCCTGATTCACTGTGGAAATACTCTACAAACCATCAGTGCCCAACAATATTTCTAATTGGAAGGTCTTTGAAGGAGATGAATAGATCATAAACTTCTTAACCAATCAAGAGAATTTTAAAGGCATGGCTATTGATGATGCAGTATTCCAAGAGCATCTAGTATAAAATGATCCCCATAAGAAAAAAAGTGAAACAGATTAGTCGACTGGCAAACCAAGGTTTCACACGATACCGAAATGGGTAGACACTTTGGAAAACCTCTTTGACTTAAGGGAAAGATTTAAAGGGTCAAAAAACACAAAGAAAAGGATCTCCTATCCCGTGTATGAGAATTTAAACCTAGGAACCATGGAAAACCTTAAAAATATAAATCTAGGAAAGACAGTGTCTAACGAAGAAAGGAAGGCCTATCTCAAACTTTTCAAAGAATATCAAGATGTTTTTGCATGGTCCTACCAATATCTGAAGACTTATGATACTCATATCATTCAACACACAATATCGTTAAAACCCGAAGTAAAACCCTTAAAATGAAAGCTCTGGAAGTACCACCCATCTCTAGAAACCCTCATGTGTCAGGAGTTAAATAAATTACTAGATGCTAAAATTATCTTTCAGGTTAGACACTCTACCTGGGTAACAAATTTGGTTCTGATCAGGAAAAATTATGGGGAGATCCGCCTGTGTGTGGATTTTAGAAACCCCAACAGAGAATTTGAAAAGGAAAATTACCCAGTCCCACCGATGGAGAAGCTCTTGCAAACCATGTCTGGTTCTGAGGTTTTTTCTCTGCTGGACGATTTTTTAGGTTATAACCAAGTTCTAGTTTCAGAGGAAGATTGATTGAAAACTACCTTCCGTACCAAATGGGGAACCTTTTCTTATAAGTTCATGCCCTTTGGGTTAATCAATGCAGGGGATACCTTAAAAAGGGCCATGGATGTGGCTTTTCGGGGACTAATCAACAAATGTGTAGTAATTTATTTAGATGATGTGACTGTGTGTTCAAAGAATGAGGAAGATCACATCCAACACCTAACCCATATTTTATAGAGTTGTATGAAATATGGTATATCTTTAAACCCTAATAAAACTTATATCTTTGTTGTCGAGGAAGGAAACTACTAGTTCATATTATATCTCAAGCAGGAATTCACATAGACCCACAACGCATTAGGGCAATAGCCCAGCTTCCATTACCCCACAACAAAAAGGCTATGCACTCCTTCTTTGGGAAAACCAATTTTGCGAGGAAATTCACCCTGGATTTCGCCGAAACTATCAAACCCTTACAAATAATGATCCACAAAGATGTTGAATTTAAGTGGGATGATGAACGAAAAAGTGATTTTAGCAATATTCAGAATACAATATCTCAAGCTCCAGTGTTGCGAAGTCCCAACTTTAGAAAATATTTCTTCCTCTACGCTTTTTCCTTTGACCAATCGTTAGTTGCAGTATTGACTCAGAAGGATGATTAAAACAATGAGGCATTGGTCTCTTTTATGACCACTAATCTCCAAGGGGCTGAACTAAATTACCCTTCTATAGACAAACATGCTTATGCAGTGTATAAGGCAGTAAAACATTTCATATCTTAC
>JASDQU010587575.1:54749-65423 GCA_032191745.1 Picea mariana | reverse complement strand
GTGACAATGACAGGACTACCTCCATGTTACGCCAATCTAAGCCTACTTGCCTTTGGGCTTTGGGCAAGTACAGATTGTACGATAACAGTGACAATGTCAGACTACAATGTCTGATTAAGACAAAGAAACATAATATCAACACTAAGGAAGCACCCAAAATGGCCATCATCAGAGACTATTGGGATAAAGAAACTGTCGCTCAAGTGGTAGACTTACTCAAGGAATATGAGGACTTGTTTCCCCGAAACTTTTTCAAAATGAAAGGAATTGCAAGATCGATGGGGGCCATGAAAATTCAGCTCAAACCGGATGCCAAACCAGTCAAGAGAAGACCTTATTGATTAAATCCCAAATATAAGGAAAAGATGCGCAAAGAATTGGATCGGATGTTGGATGTTGGGATCATTGTCCCTATGGAGGAGTCCGACTGGATTAGTCCTATGGTTGTGCAACCCAAGAAGATCAATGATATTCAAATCTGTGTATATTTGAGAACTCTCAACGCAGCTTGCGTCCACAACCCTTTCCCTACACCTTTCACAGATGAGGTGCTTGAAAATGTTGGCGGCCAGAAAGCCTACTCTTTTACAGACGGCTTTTCAGGGTATCATCAGGTTCAGATCCCAGAGGAGGATCAAGCCAAAACCACCTTTGCGACGAAATGGGGGCCCTTTGGCTTAAAGCATGCCCCCGCAGTATTTTCCTGGATAGTGGTCGCAACCTTCAAGGAATTTATCCACAAGTTTCTTGAAGTTTATTTGGATGATTAGACAGTGTTCAATTTGTTGAAGGAACACATGCAAGCACTTCGGTTGATGCTGGACCGATGTCGTCAGCTACAGATTTCATTAAATTTAAAGAAGTGCATCTTCTACACATCCTTCGACACACTATTAGACCACGTCGTGTGCAAGGATGGATTACTAGTGGATCAGACTAAGATAGATAGCCACCATCTTGGATATGGTGGCCCCCACTTACAGGATATTACCAACGGTTTATTCAAAATTATGCCAAAATTGCGGCCCCGTTGGAGAAATTGTTGCGCAAAGATACTAAATACAGTTGTACACCAAAATGCCAAGAAGCCTTAGATACTCCTAAAGAAAAACTAGTCACTGCGCCAATTCTAATTTTTCCTGACTAGTCTAAACTCTTTCATGTCCATGTAGATGCTTCATCAATTGCACTAGGTCCGGTTTTGCACAGTTGAGCGAAGGTAATATTGAGCATCCGGTATATTTTCCCAATCGCAAGCTATCCGACGCAGAAAAGAATTATACTACAACAGAGCGCAAGGGCCTCGCCATGGTATATGCATTGCAAAAATTTCACCATTACTTGTTGGGGACCCCTTTCAAATTCTTTACAGACCACTTTGCGCTCAATTATTTGGTCAACAAGCCAGTATTAGGAGGCAGAATATGTCGTTGGTTCTTGCTCTTCCAAGAATTTGAGTTTGAATTTGTGGTCAAGCTGGATAAGTATAATGTTGGACCAAACCATCTATCCCGACTTGAGACTAGAGAGGTTAGTCAAAGCCTAGATGATGAACCCCCAGATGCGCAACTCCTCCAAGTCGAAGTAGTTCCTGATCAATTGGCTGAAATTATAGAATTTCTCATGTTAGGACAGCCTCCAACAGGGTATACCTAGACTCAGCGTTGTCAACCAATAACCTGTAGTGCAAATTATCAATTGATTATCGGGCAATGGTATAAGTTGGGCACAGACGGCATCTTGTGTCGTTGCGCATTAGAACATGAATGCGACCCCATTTTGTATGAAGCACATGAGGGTATTGCTGGAGGACACAATGCAAGTAAGGCAACAAAGCATCAGGCTTTGGTGGCCCTCACTCTTTGCAGATGCCAAGGACTATTGCAAACACTACAACGGATGCCAACAAATTGGAAAGCCCTCCAGGAGAGATGAGCTTCCTTTGCTTCCTATGACCGCGCTAGCATCGTTGGACAAATGGGCAATATATTTTGAGGGTCCCATCAGTCCCCCCACGGGTCGCACATGGGTGTGCTACGTCATTATGACTACCGAATATCTAACAAGATGGGTCGAAGTCGTGTCAGTTAAGGATTGTACAGCAAAAACAGCAGCGCAATTCATTTTTGAGAATGTAATTACCAGATTCGGTTGTCCAAGGGTGCCAATGAGTGACCAAGGCTAGCATTTTCTGAACAAGACCATTCAGCGACTCACTCTGGAGTTCATGATCCATCACCAGAAGAGCACTCCCTATCACCCTCAAGTTAATGGTACGATTGAAGTTTTTAATAAAATTTTAGAGCATGCTTCAACCAAAGTTTGTAATGTGCAGCGAGACGACTGGGATCAAAGGATCCCCACAATATTATGGGCTTATCGAACAACGTGAAAAAGGTTTGTTATCGCACAAGCCAAACTACAAGATGGCGACAACTAAGAGAACACCTACCCACTGTCACCTCGGATAGGTATTCTCGTCACTTTAGAGGTGAAATGGTCACCTCAAGTGGGGAATCCCAGGTGACCCTAGGGGGAACTGAGACGAAAGGTGAGATGATGAAATGAATGCCCCTAGTGGTCAAGTTGCTAAGCAAAAGATGGCTTTGATGACACGTCTTGGAAGTGGTTTAAGGTTGCCAAGTCTTTGAGTACCTGCGGAAAGTGTTTGTGCCTAGCCGAGACACAAGAAAAGCCAACTGTACGAGCTATATGTTAAATGGACAAGCAAGTTAAGCTTGCTGTCCCTATTTGCAGCAGCCAACAAAAATATATATCAGCGAACAAATGATTATTAGGGCTGTTGAAAAATATGCTAAAATTCCAACAAGTGATGCAAGAGATAAGCTCGCTAAACACTAGTATAACTCTAGTATAAAAGCATAATACTAGCAATGAAACAAGGCTGTAAGAAACTAGTATTGCAAAGATATAATTGCAGCCTTATGGTTGTAGCAAACAAGTTGTTACAGCAGAAAATTCAACCACCAAAACTTACAAAGATTCCACCCAAAAGATGCGCTAGAATTAGTAGATTATATTGCCAAACTTTTAGCAAATTCTGACAATTGAAATGTGAGTTATAAGTAAGCGAAGAATGATTTTGTTGCAGTCCTGATGGCTGTGGCTTTTAATGAGTAACAGCTCTAAGAAGACCAAGCCAATCAAGATGCCCTAGTGGCCTTGACAAGCTCTTAACATGCAGAAAAGCTTACAACTTGAACAAGATTGATATCCCACCAAAACATGTTTACCAATGCAAACAATTTATTTCTCCAATGCAAAAATTCAGATTAGTGCCTTTAAAATATGGGTGAACGGAGTCTTATAAACACAAGTTGGATCAACAAGATCCCTAGGGGTGTAAACCCTCTTACACCCTAAGGTATGCCAATCAAACTAGGGTAAAATAGGAGGGTGTACACACTCGTACTTCTAGCAACCCTTGCAAAAATGACTTATAAACTTAGCAAATAAGATGAAGCTTAATGGAGGGTGTATATAACATACTCCTCCTAGGGTTTCAACCAATAATGACCAAGAACAAGCAAGAAATAACTAACAAATGCAGATTTTCCTTGCCAATTCCAAGAGAGAGAGAGAGAGAGAGATCAAACCCTAGTTCACCAAGCAAATTACCATCCAAGAGCAAGAAAATAAGCCTTCAAGAGGGGCACACCACTTCAGCTCAAGCATTCACCAAGAGATATCACCAAGAAGAATTTGCACAAGAGGGAGATACCAAAAATGCCCAAGAGGGCACAAATTTCAGCCTATCTTCTCACAATGGGAGAGCTATGATCCAAATGAAATAGAGTTGACTTCTATTTATACAAAATGTTCTAAAACATGTTTGCCCACAAAACTTAGGGTAAAACACAAGATCAAGGGTCAACAGCCCTTGCCTTGGCCCTTTACAAAAGTAATATTATTAAATTCATATTTTGCACATAAGAGAAACCCTAAAAACAAGACATCACCCCTTTTTTGGGCAATGTTTGGCACTTTTGTTCAAAGCATTGAGTTGGAGAAGGGAGCGCTAGGCCTCCAAAGGCCAATTGTCTTCAACCAAAGCCTTTCTTCCACAATCCATAGGCCTCTTCCTCCAAAAAGTGCCAAACGTCCATCAAAACATACATCACCACCACAACCTAGCCCTAGGGTGACGTCAAGCCCTCAAAAGGTGACGTTTTGGCCCTTTTAAGCAAGCATGTAGGGGTTGGGTAAGATCTTCCAAGGTGTCCTCTAGGCCTCCAAAGGCATGTAATCATCATCCGGAGTGTGGGCCCTTGGCATCCAACATGTGGGCTTCAATCCCCAAGGAAGCCCAAGCTAGGCTTGTTCTTCCAAAATTGTCCTCCAACTGGGTCATGCAAAGACAAATGAATACGCCCTCCAAGGATCTCAAGTCAAATGCATAATATGAGTAAATTAAGTCAATAAAAGAGCCATCCAAGCATGTACATCCAAACTACCTCGTCAAAATAAACAAGTGCTCAAAGACCCAATGCAATTTGCCAGGTTTAGGTATGGGAGGGTTGACAAAGCGACCTATTGGGTGAATCGTTCCTCAAGTTTAGGAGTGTTTCCCGAAGGGAACCTCTTTCTAAGTCATGTGGATAAGGTGTCATGGATGGGGGGAAGACTTTTGGGCATGGGATTCATGACATACAAGGGGTTGTAGTGTCTCATTTATGGGTGCCTTTGTAGAGGGTGTGTTGCACCTTCATTTTCAATGCATCCTTTTTCCAAGCCTATTCATTGCCATTAATTAATTAAGGTCCAAACATTGGGTACTCCCTAGGGTGAATTGGTTGGCTTGGGGGGTAGTACCAAAGTGTCACTTGAAGGGAGAAGTACACATAGTGCCATGGGGGTATAGTCTAGCTTGTAACGCACTTTGTGTAAATCCTTCAATCAAGTGGGACATTTATGTTATATGTTTTCTTTTGCAGGTCTTTGATTTTTTAGGAGAAGCGTTTCATTGCTCTCAAGACCTCTTTGGGCGAGTATCTAGAAGGTTCATAATTAGGCTTTTATCTTTTTCCAGCCATCTCCCCGCTGGGCCTTCAGCCCCTTCTTCCCATGAAATGAGGGACAACCCGTTCTTGGGTCAGTACACCTGAAAATCCCAAAAGGTAGGGAGATGAGGGGACAAAGTGTGGAAAGTGACAAGTATGGTCGGGAATGGCATGATGAATCATCAAGAGGACCTCCCAGTAGTAAACCTATCCCTAAGGGTGACCCACTTACTAGGGCGCAATGTCAACCACCAAAGTGAAACAGGGCAAAGAGCATAATGTCCAAGCAAATGTTACATAATCAAAACCAGTAATAGATGCAACAAACTCAAATGCCTCAAATATTGAAATGACACTCACCATAATACCTAACTTGTACCTCGTGGAGCAAGACCCGATGTCTTCCGGAAGCCAGCTGATGGGGTGGATACCGTCGTGATGAATCTGGAGCTGTGGTGGCGAGGTGGGTCTTTGTCTGTGCAAGTGGACACAATTGGTCAGGTTGGCTCTTGGTACTCCATGTCTACAACCTGAGGGCCTCGAGACATCATCTCCTTAGTTATCCCTAGGAGTTGGAGATAACAAGGTTGACAAAGCACACGCCATTCAGATTGATCTATGGAAAAGAAGCAGTCATGCCGCTAGAATTTGTGGTTCCTCACCTCCGGGTTGCCCTAGCAACCTAGATGACATATGAACAGTCCCTTCAACACAAGTCAGATGAACTCATGGAGCTAGAGGAGGATCGTAGTATGGCAGGATTCAGCCAAGTGGTTGAAAAGGAAAGACAGAAAGCATGGCACGATCGCAACATCTGCCAACAAATTCTCAACCTGGCTCTTTAGTTTTGATGTATGACAACAAATATTTACAACACCTTGGCAAGCTACTTATGCATTGGTTGGGTCCTTTCCGACTAGTCTATATCAGTGAAGCAGGTGTCACCAAGTTGACAACAGTACAAGGACAATCGCTCAAAGGACTTATAAATGACAGCAGATTGAAGGTGTACTATGGCCCGCAGGGGTCAACCATCACTTAGCTCCCCCTCTCAGCTCTAAAGTTAAGTAGAATAAGGTTAGTGTAGGATGTACAGCAGATAGAAGAATAGATATTTGGCATAAGTTTCCATTCTGATAGCACAGCACCCCCTCCAGTCACACAAGCGGATTCGATGGCATGAGAGTTTTGCAGATTTCTAAAGATTTCCCAACTCTAGTTGATGGCATGGCATAAGTAAGAGGTCCTAGCCTTGACCACGAACTCACATGAGGCTAGATTGAGTTCCATAGCAATTTGGTTCATTGAAAGGTTAAGAAATCTAATTTGGGCAGCTCGCGCATGAAACTGGTACATAGTTAGTTATGATGCCACATTCCACAAGAAACATCACCAGTACGGCGGATCCAAAATTTGATCTCCCCATTGATGACGCTTCGCCGCCACTTTCTAAATACTCTCCAATCCACCACCTCCGTCGGACCTTTCTATCATCACAGCTTGTAGTTTTCCCCAACCACCACTCTATATATACCACCTCGTCAATGCACTCGTTGGAGAAATTCTCCACGCCCCACTTTCTCCCACCCCCGCCTGCAACTTCCTCCATTGTTCACTTGGCAATTCCCCCCATTCACCCCTCCTCATCCATTTTTCCCAGTTCTCTTTCCAGCTTCTCGTTCATGGCGTGGCTTAGCAAACTGTCAATACTCTGTCCCTCCCAATTCGGTCAAGCAACCCGTGAATCCACAGTTCAATTTTCACACAGATTGCCAATTTGTCATCAGTTTCTAGGCCGAGGGCCCACCCTCTTATTTTCCAACAAGGTACTGCACCAGTTCTCACAGTTCCCTGAACTGTGTTTCGAAGATGCGGCAGTCCGCCAACTCTCTAAGCCCGAAGATGGTTGGACTGTCGCCATGGATAATCACCTTTGCTGATGTGGATAGCCCAAAGCTGCGAGCTCTCCGTTCCACCAACTTAGGAGGACCCTCTCTTCTGTCTTGTCTTTCCATAACATAAAGACCAACAGAGGATGATGCTCTCTGTTGAGGGAGGTGTTTTTTTCAGGTTTTTTCACACAGCAGGGTGGTGTCTGGATGGTGTGCTTTAAACAGAACCCTCATTCATCACCACATACACCATTAAAGGGGAAGAGTTGACCCTTTGGCTACATGAACTCCACCTGGATCAATGTTAGGTTACATGTTACAGCTACAGCGAGCTAGATGTTTTGCTCTTACTCAAACCTGGCTGCAACTACAGCTCGATTTGATCCTTTGATCCATCATTGTTGATGATTTGCTCTTACTCATTTATGTTGATGATTGCAGCGTCGTGTGACATTCTCCAGGTGGTTCTCCTCTGGACCGAGTCGAGTCGATCTGTGAGAGGGCCCATGTGATGGGTGTGTCGTTCTCCTCTGAACTGAGTTGAGACGATGTGTGCCCACGTGTTGGGTGTGCCCATGTGATGGGTGTGCGTTAGACTCTGGACTAAGTTGTTATGACGTGTGGTCTCTTGTCTACTCCTCTGGACTGAGTTGAAATGACTTGAGATGGTCTCCTGTCTTGCACTCCTCTGGACTGAGTTGAGTCGGCTTGAGATGGTCTCCTACCTTGTACTCCTATGGACTTAGTTGAGTCGGCTTGAGATGGTACTCCTGTGGACTCAGTTGAGTGATCTGTTGAGAGTGACGTCCCTGTGGCTGAGCACAGGTGGACGTGTCCCTAGTGGCTGAGCACTAGTGGACGTGTGAGATCCTTGCTATATTGTCTAAAGAGTAAGATTTACTTGTAACACTAATTTGTGATGTAAAGGGTAGAAGTCGGCCCCATCATGTAAAGATAATTAATATTGTGAATTATTAATTATATTATTAAGTTGTACATGTCGGCCCTATTGTGCCAATAGACACATCATTTGATGTGATAGGTTTTGTATAAATAAGAGTGGATCCCCATTGTGGATCACACTCACTTGTCATCTCATGATTTCAGAAGTTGTGGTCTGAAATTATGAGGACTGCAGCTCGCACTTTTCTAGGAGTTAATTCCTCAGTCATAGCAGCACCCTTTTGTGTGCTAGGTTTGGTGGTGGAATGGTGGATCTTCTCTTGGCAGTATAGCAAAGGATTGTTGGGTTTTTCCCTTGATTGAGAAGGGTTTTCCCAGGATACTTCTTGTGTTCTTGTGCATGGTTATTCTTCTTGTGATCTTGGTTTACTGTAGCTATTATTATGTTGCTACAGTGGTTATGGCTGTAGCTTATGCTAAACAAAAATAAAATTAAAATGCATCATCTTAACCATCATAAAATTCAACAATTTCTAGTCACAGTCATTCCAGGCTGCAGTTGGCTCTAGGACGAGCCAAGTAATAGTGATAGGGACCTGTTGGCACCCAAAGTTTTGGATTAATCTCATGAGCGCGCGCAAACTAAGTTGTCCGCGCCCATTCCAGTTTTGCACGCGCCCAAGCTAATGCGCAAAGAACGACAAGAAGTGTGCATCGGTCTGAGTTTTGATGCACATGAGAAATTAAGAAGACGCACGTCAAAATCAAGAAAGGAATCGTCGGGAAATCTTCTGGAATGATTATTGCCAACAGCACAAGGGAATGTGGAGCTAACAAAAGATGAGTTGGCAAGGAAGTTAAGATTGCCTCGATTCCAGAAAGGATACGTGGAATCCAGGAAGGAATCAGAAGCGTGCGAGACTACTAGCCAATAGAGCAAGTGGAGCAGAACTAAAAGAGACAGAACTCTCGAGCAGAGAAAACTATAAAAGAAAGCAGCGGCATCAGAAATGAAGTTACACACTCACTTAGAGGATTCACTAAATTGTTGTTTGTTGTGAGTCGAGCTCATTCTAAGCCTTTGTAGTATTGTAATGTTGTAAGGCTTATGATCTTTTTGGGTCTGTCGTGTTTGAGGTCTAAAAGGATGCACTTGGCGCAATATGTTGTAATTCTGGGGAATTATCTGAAGAGGACATGAGACTTTGTCGTTGTTGAATATAGTTTGCTTAATGTATGCTTGTGTTCCATGGAACGGAAGGAGTAATAAAAGGATGCACATGGCGCAGTATGTTGTAATTCTGGGGAATTATCTAAAGAGGACATGAGACTCTATCGCTGTTGAATATAGTTTGCTTAATGTACACTTGTGTTCCATGGAATGGAAGGAGTAATAAAGATGCAACAATTTTGATCTATCATGTGTCACTCGTGTTATTTGGATATGTGTGTGTATTGTTTTATATATTGATAATAGTAAGTTGTTGTGAATGAAGTGTATGGATGCTATCCTAGATGGGTCCCTGTGCAATTAGTCTTTCCTCCCTGTCACAAGACCAGATGGTCTCTGTGATCCTCATTGCGTCTCAGGTGAGACCTCCTTTGGCCTTGGCTGAAGATTGATATGTTGATGCTTTGGGGTTTTCGTTGGTCAACTCTGGATGAACCCTAGGTCTAAACTCTCGAGTGTTAAGAAGGACACACATAAGCATGAAAACGAACCAACAATGCTAAAGCCTAAAAAACCCCCGACTCCAAGCATGCGTAGCTGCACTAGGAGAGAGAGGTACATAGGGGATGGATCCACGTCTAGGAAAACACATAAGTAATGATGCAGGTATGCCATGGTCCCCTAGATCCATCTCTCCTAACATCTAAGGCCGAATGAAAAAAACTCAAGATATAATGATGTCCGAAAGAAGAGCTGGGAGAAGATACAAACCGCCTATTGAGCTGTTGTCTGGAAGGGGTTGTCCACCATTGGGCCCTACATAATCTCGTCTGCCTATTGGTAAGGGATCTAGCCTCACCACACTGCTGAGATCTTTGCAAAGGGGGGATGGTCACTTGGGCCCACACTGATATGGAGCCAAAAGCAATGTTTCTATGAGTTTGTCTCTTGGTGCCCCTAGATAATGGGAGCACCGTAAAGAAGAAAGTAATCCTCTGGGTGGAATTTGGTCAAAGAAGAGGATGAAGAGTATGGGCATGGAGATGGAAGGCCTCCTACATGTATAAGTCCAAGCATCTTTGGTTGGGGCACCTAAAGAAACTAGAGAGGGTCTAAACCCCCCTAAAGAGATAATGGAACCACCCTTGAATCTCATAGTAGATGGGGCAACGAAAGATGAAGTGCTCCTCTAAATCAAACTCTCGAAGATGTCACAGTTGGCAAATCCTGTCTGCCCAGACAATCCAGTGATCCATCTCAACTCAAAGTCTATGCAAGCCCACTCAAAATTGGACCAGGGGAATATGATGAGAGTGCCACCTGTTGTAACATAAATTTCCATGGCCAAATTTTTGAAATTTTGCAAAATTTTGCAATGGCCTGCCTATCCCCTGTCATCTAGAGCTTTCAATCCTTGATCCAAATAAGTATTTGTTGTGGTATATCTCTGCTTACTTATCACTTCTAAAATTATCTCGATTTAGGAAATCCCGCAGTTTAACTTTGTTTCCCGCATTAATCCATTGTTCTTTGCTCCTGACCGAGATGGATTTTCTGATAAAACCAAATCTTTCTCTTATTATTCAAAGTCAAAGTCAAAACCCAAAACAATTTTTATTATTTAAAATGAGCCTTTTATTAAAGACTTAATCTTTAAATAATAATTAAAATTATTTTGAAAGGTCAT
>JASDQU010587575.1:16217-35504 GCA_032191745.1 Picea mariana | reverse complement strand
TGGGATATATGTCTATATAATTGTGATTAAAGCAAGAGATACAACAAGTAATGAAATACAATGGAACTTGTATACATAGCAAGCTCCTCACGAGCCTTGCAACAAGAACCAGAAAGAGAAGTGCCCAAACTGTGGTGCGCCCTCTTCCTTTGTTGCCCTCTGTGCTGAACTGAGGTGCCCAAGCTCATCTGTTGCCCAATGAAGAAATCCCTCCACAGGAATGTCCTCTCCTGTGCTGCCTCTCCACTGAAACTGTCAGAGCTCAAATCCTCCAAGCAGATCTGCTACCAGCTAGCTGCCAGTCATCTCAACCCATGCGCCCTCCTCCTAGCAGAAATGATCACAATAAATAAACTGAGACAAAAGCTGGATATCTCTCACCATGAAAGCATGCGCCCTCCTCCTAGTCTCCTCATGCATCAGACCTCAACTGGATCTGACAAGACCTCCTCTCCTGGTGAGCATCAGAAGAAATCAAGTGCGCCCTCCTCTCAAGATGCGCCCCTCCTCCATAAAAATGCTCCTGACAAGAAAGGGAAGCTAAGGCTCCATGGATGAACTCACCATGCAAGCTCCAAGCTCCAAGAGTTTCTCTCAAACCCTCAAGGGTTTTTGGCTCAAAACCCTCATGAAGTGCGCCCCTTCTCCTCCTCAAGATGTGCGCCCTCCTTCTCTTCCTCACAAGTCTCAAGTGAAGAATGAATCTCCAAAATGCCTTTACCCTCACTTTAGCCTCCTCATGCCAACCCTAAAAGATCAATGGCCTAGATTAGATCTAGCCAAGTCTAATCAATGGGTGAGATCAACTCCAATAATCTCACTTAAGGAAACCCACTTTCCTTAGTTGCTTTATGTCTATTAATTCACCCACATTGTGAATTAATTGTCACTTTATGACTTAAGTGACATATTTCACTTTTGACTTAAAACTCCTAAGTCAAAGTGAAATTAGAATCATAAAGTTAAGTACAAGGGTAATAGTCTTCCCCCTTTGTGCTTAGAGACTGATAAGCACATGGGGACCACTTTCCAAGGTATCCAAATCTCAACAATATATATATATATATATATGCATCAATATATATATTTTTTATGTATTATATAAAAAACGCTCCCGAAACGCTCCCGCTCCCGAAGATTTTTGAAAATCTGCGCTTCCCGCTCCTGCTCCGCGCTCCCAACAGCCTTGGTTGTAACCACTCAAAGATGCCACTGATATAGGACCACATATGTTTGAATGCACTAGATCCAATGTCCCCTTGGAACTACTATTACTACTAGGAAAGGTCGTCTTGGCATACTTTCCAAGTGCACATCCTTTGCATACACCTTGTTGTTCTACATTGAACTCTGGAAGACCAGTGACAATCTCCCTCAATATTGGTAAGGCCCTATGGTGTAGGTGACCCATCCTCTCATGCCATAACTCGCACAATTTGTCATTGTCACTATCATGAACTAGGGCACGTACATGCTAATCCTTCAACAAGTACAAGTTACCCTCTCTACTTCCAACTACTCGTCTTGAGCTTGGACTAGATGTTCTTGGCCTGACAAGTACCTGTCCATCCTGGAAATAGACTTCGTTCCCGTTGTCCTGTTAAAATTTCGCTTAAGCAGTTAAGTGTATTATGTATTCTTTAATTTTCAACTATTAGAACAATAACTACATGCATAAGGATCACTGAAAGAAAGACATCCATAGTATACACAAGATTTATCCTTGGAAACCCTCTTGGGGAAGAAAACCCAACAAAACTTCTTCAATGTAGATTCGTCAACAAGTACAATGTCTCTCACCAAGAGAGATCTCATGAAACAGAAGATAACCAGAAGATAGACCAGAAACCCTGACCACATTAGAGTAGGGCAACACTAGACCATTAAGGATAGACCAAGAGATAACCAAAACCCTCCACGAAAACACTCCTCCTTTGTAGCTGCGTCTCCTCCTAAGACTTGCACACTTTTCCTTGAGAGAGAACTTGTGTTGTGAGTGTTCTTTAAGTGAGGTGCCTAGCCTCATATAAATAGTAGTTAAGTCACCCTTTAATTAGGTCAGGGCCGACTTGTACAATTGACACTTTCTAATTTACATTTGACTTTTACAAAGGCACAATATGGTCGACTTTACAAATACAACATAATATTATTCTTTAGGGTTTTGACTTGGTCTAATACAATACAAATACAATAAGAATATCTTCTGAAGCTACTTAAACTTCAACATGTCCTCCATGGATGAGATTGTGAGTAGGTTCTTGGTTAGCCTTGGTACATATAGCACATCTGTCACCTCCAAAGGATTTCCTGACTCTAGCTGAAATTGAATAGTCCCAATCTCCTCTACAGCACAAGAAACATCATTACCAAGCTCCAGATGTAGTTTTGAGCCTTCCTCTGAAATATTGGTGAATACCTCCCGTGATCGTGTCATATGACGAGAAGCACCACTTTCCATGAGCCAGGCATCCTTGGCTAAGGTGCTGGAAATATGACACTAAGGAGAACACCTGTGCCTTATTCTTTCCCTTCTTCTTGTTCAAACACTAACCTACATAATGGCCAAACTTGTGACAAGCAAAGCATTTCACCTTGCTCGTGTCTTTCTTCTTTCCATCCTGAGAGGTGGCCTTCCCACTAGTATTCTTCTTGGTCTTCCCCTTGCCCTTCCTTGCTTGACTTGCAAGACCAAGGTTCTCATCATCACCCCCTTTTTGCAGGCCTCCATGTAGAGATTCCTCTTGAATCTCATCTTGGATAAAATCATTCCACAATGTCTCCCAGTCAAGAAGGTTTTGTTGTGCCACAATGCCTTTGATGAAAGGAACCCATGGCTTAGTGAATCCATTTAGGGTCGTCACCAACTCTTGTTCTGACACTACCTCCCCAACTGCTGCCAACTCATCACGAACCTGTTTGATCCTGGTGAGATAAGAAGCTATTGTATCTAATCTAGACATCTTGGCACCCCTGAGTTTCTCAGTACCATTTTCCTATTCTGGTTATCTCTCAAGTATAGTTTTGTCAGAGCCTCCCACATGTCCTTGGTTTTCTTCTTTCTGGATAGATGAGGGATCACATGGTTGTCTTCTTCAGCCAGTTGTGTAGCATCAATAGGAGGGGTGAGTTTCTGGTCAGCAAATTCCCAAATCCCATTCTCCATCAACACCAATGCTATCCCCTCCTTTCAGGGACTATAGTTGGATGCATCCTCCAACTGGTCTTCAAATCTCAGTCCAGTTGTAGCCATCTTGTCCCAATCAAATACTCAACCAAAAAATACTTTACTGCTGGAAATATTTGTTGTAAACTTGTGACAAATCGATCTCCTACTTTCTCAGAGTTTAGAGCTCTAATACCATGTTAAAATCCCAAATACTAGTTCTGATTTTAAATTCCCAACAATCTTTTATTCCCAGAAAATTAATTAACCAGAAATAATTAGCTAAACTGCTAAATAAAAAATACGCTGGTATTTAACAGTAAATATGCAGTGGAACAAGTAGAAAAATTCAAAAATCAGTCATACACAGTAAAAAATCAGTCACATATTACACAGTTGTTTACCCTGGAAACCCAACTTGGGAAAACCAGCATTCAGTGTTTTTATTATTATTTTGGCCCTCAGAAAAGTCAGAAGTTTTACAGCAGTTTGGAACCTGCGACTTAGCCCCTATGGAAAATCCACCCACAAAAAATTGGCCCACCAAAACCCAGTGCTCGGCCTCCCTCTTAGCTGTACGGCTGCACTGGTATGAATCTGTACAGCTTGGCACTCTCAACCCTCGCCTTGTCTGGGATCTTCTTGTTGCAACACTTTTCCTTCTCTTCAGCCCTGAGTATCTCACTCTCCCTTAAGAAAATCACTCTCTCATGAATGTGTGTCTTTCTCCTCACCTTTAGGCTTTCTTTTATAACTTTTCAATGACCAAAACCCTAACCCCTGATCTCCAAAGTGATGGATGGCTATGATTAAATCCCAAGCCTCACATGAGATCAATGATCAAGATTAGATCTAAGTCACTTCAATAAATTAAGTCACTTAACCTTAGAAAACCTTAGTCAATAGCCAACATTAATTAATACCTTTAATTAATGTGCTTTTCCTAAGTCATACTTAGGAAAGAAACATAAAAGTCACTTAATAAATTAAGCAGTACCTAGAGAGGCTTTAAACATCTTCTGCATGCTTGACACCTAGCATATGCAGAAGCACCTATATCATCAACAGTTATTAGGAAGATCTTGTAATTGGGCTTTGGTTCCCATAAATATTTTCATGTATTGATGGAATAAGTTACTCATTTGTATGTTTATTTAGTATCATGGGGATCAGAAATCTATTTTGAAGGATTCGTAAACTGTGTAACTGAGGATGGGGAGGGCTAATTCTCTCTATTTGTCATAGAATGCTACTTTCCCACTGATAAAGGAGTAATATTCCTCCCTCAAATACAGTAGATTATCACATCACAAGCATGTGGTAATTTTACATTATCCATAATTACGAAGATGGGGAGGGTTAGTTCTCTCCATTTGTCACAGAATGCTTCTTGCCCACTGTTAAAGGAGCAGTATTCCTCCTTCAAGTATGGTAGTTTATCACATCACAAGCATGTGGTAATTTTACATTCTCCATCTTTGAATTTCCTGACTTGTCTGCAACAGATATTTTAGGTACAATTGATAGTTTTAGGGCTTATTTTGACTGAGGTTTAATTGGTATGTACAATCTCATATATGCTAAAAATGAAAAGTAGGATGAGATGGCAACAATATCTGGCGTTAATGCAGTTCATACCTTCTTTTCTTTTGTTCATTGATGTTTTCTTTTGATTTTTATTTCATCATTATCGACAACCAAGGTACTAATTATGAACATGGTTTCAACAGAGGAGGAGGTGGTGGAGGCAAGTCATGGCATAATGCAGGGAGAGGATTGCAGAAGCCCAATTCCATTTATGATTTCATTGCTTGCAGCAAATACCTAGTGGAAGAAGGATATGTCCATAAGGATTTACTAGGTGCCATGGCTTTTAGTGCTGGTGGAATTCTGATAGGTGCAGCTGTGAATATGTGCCCAGATTTATTTCGGACTATAGTTTTGAAGGTCAGTGTCTAAAAAATGATAAATACTGGTGAATGTCGATAGAAAACACCTTTACCATTCTCCCGTAACAAATTATTATGTGAGAGACAGTATGTTCTGGGATAAAGAGCTTGTTTGACTGCATTTAATGCTTTTTATGCTTGATAATGCCAAGTATATCAATGATGTTCAATTAACAATGGTATCTGTGTTAGCATTTTAATCTTAAGTTATCCCGTCTGAGGAGTAACACATATTCATAACTTGCATGCAGGTACCTTTTCTAGATATTTGCAACACATTAATGGATCCAAGCTTACCACTTACAGTTTTGGATTATGAAGAATTCGGTGATCCAAAGAATTTCAGTGACTTTGCCACTATTCAGAGTTATTCCCCATATGACAATGTTCAGGCAGGAGTTTGTTATCCTGCAATGTTGGTAACAGCATCTTTTCATGATTCAAGGTATGTTGAGTCTTTTTCTAGCTTAATATGAGCATCAAATATGGTCTCTTGCAAATATCTCATCCCTCAATGTTATGATAATGATATCTGCAATTTTTTTTGTTTCTTTTTAAGGTAACCTCTTTCCTTCTGATTAGTAATGTTTGTATTTGTTTCTTTGATATTCAGGGTTGGGGTGTGGGAAGCTGCCAAGTGGGTTGCTAGAGTGCGGGAATACATGCCTGTAAATTGCTATCAGCCTATTCTTCTGAAGACAAACATGCACTCGGGACATTTTGGAGAAGGTGGTCGGTATGAGCATTGTAAAGATACTTCCTTCGAGTATGCTTTTTTGATCAAAATGATGGGAACATAGTTTTTTCTTGTCAGTTTAGGTACCTTTCATGTATGTGAGACATCAAGCCTCACGGTCTATTAAGATTTTCAATTTTTTGTTGGTTACCCAAAATAATATATTAGGTACATAAAGGTTGATTCATTTTGTCTATGGATGTGTATCTAACTGTGTAATAAGTTGTAGGTTGTGGAACTCCTTGGATGAGATGTATTGCAGGTTTCAACAACTGACAGTTTTCTTTAGAATCTTTCTGTGGGTTGTTGAATACTGAACTTAAAGGCCCAGTTGAGAGCTACAGGTGCCCTCATTAGAAAGGATGCCAAGGATTGTGATCCTTGTGCTCAATGTATTTGAAGGACAGTTTTTGTCTTTAGATAGATTTGAGTTGATTTTGTACTCTATTTTTTGTGTTAATATAAGAGGCATTTTCTCAAATAAAAAGTCACAGTTTGGCTACGAGATAAAGGTGGAGCAATTCCTTTCCTTCTTTGCAATGAAAAGGAAGATTCTGGCCTAACATAATTTGATTAACCTACGATTTTTTACTTTCTAGTTGACTACCTTGATCTCATTCTTGAGCATTGTGATTGTCACATCAGAATTTTGTGACAAAAGGGGATAAACGTGGAAGTAGATGAATGATATACAAAGTTATAATGTTGACCCTCGTATATATTTGCAATTTTTCACAGGGTTCAATGGGAATTAAAGGGTTATAATCCTTGTACATGTATACAGGGCTAAAAGGGGTATAAAGGATGTTTTTAGAAAAGTGTATTCCTATACTAGGCGTTGAAGTTAAAATTCGAGAACTTCTAAATTGTACAGTATCCTTGTATATGCTGCCCATCAGAATGGAGCTGCCATTTTTCCCAGTGGCTTATATAGAAAAGGCATATACTGTCCTTGAAAATGTAGGCCAGTGCTTGAATTTGATAAATGTTAAAATATAATGAACAAGTGCTTGGTGTTGATGATGTATTCATCTAGTTTTGATAATCTATTCAACTAGTGCATGGGATAGATGTTGCAGCACCTCTTTTCAACACCTTTTGTGGTAGAGAAATTTTTCTTACATTTTGAAATTGCATCAATGGTGGCAGATGTGTTTTATCCCAAATGGTGAATAAAGACCACAGCAGTACCCATTGGTCACAACTCCAAACAAGACTTCTGCTATAGTCTTCATTTACCATTTTGGACATGACACACATGCCGAATCCATGGCATCGTTTTCAAAAAGTAAGAAACTTTTCCCTGAAGTGAAGGTGTTACAACTTTGGCTAAATGCTGATGATATATTCAACTAGTGCATGGGATAGATGCATCGATCTTTCACACTCTAGATGTGCTTGTGTAGGGCTAATACTCGGTGGTTAGTACATCAGAAATAAAATTAGTCATAATCAAATAATAAAACTGATGATAATGTATGTACATCTGGTTCTCATGCATATGGTGGTGAATGGCTCTGAAATAGATTACACAAGCTACATCCAATTTGCAATGTGTACAAACATATGAAGGCATTCCTCACAAAATTCATTCTGTTTTCTAAATATATAATCAAAATATTCCTGGCCCTACGCAATTATTTAGATGAAAATGTTTAATGTATTGGAAAACCTGATTTACCTTTCATCTTGTTTTAAACAAAAAATTTCTACATCTTACCAAACTTAGATTGTTTGTATCAATGATCCCAACCAAACATTCAACATACTTCAAAAACTTTTAACACAAAGAACACCCACATATTTATCAAGTATAAGCAACACTTATAAAAAAAACTCTTTAACACAAAGAACATATTTATTGTGTTTGGTGTCTGTTATCCCCTATTTCTAGGGATAACTCAGGAGATGATGTCTTGAGGCCCTCAGGTTGCAGACACAAAGTACCAAGAGACAGATGACTGACAACGTCCACATGCATAGACAAAGACCCACTTGACCACCACACATCCTTGGTTCATCACGATGGCATTCACCACATTAGCTTGCTTCCGGAAGACAATGAGTCTTGCTCCGTGAGGTACAAGTCAGGTATTATGGTAAGTGTCACTTTAATACTTGAGGCATTTGAGTATGTTGCATTTAAAGCTACTTTTGATTAGAGAACGTCTGCTTGGAAATTATGCTCTTTGCCCTGTTTTACCTTGGTGGTTGACATTGTGCCCTAGTAAGTGGTCACTCTTAGGGATGGGTTTGCTACTGGGAGGTCTCCTTGACAAGTCATCATGCCATTCCCGATCATACTTATCATTTTTCACACTTTATCTTTTTCGTCTCCTTATCTTTTGGGATTTTCGAGTGTATTGACCCAAGAAGGGATTGTACCTCATTTCATGGGAAGAAGGGGTTGAAGGCCCAAAGGGAATGTAGCTAGCAAAAGATAAAAGATAAAATTATAACCTTCCAGATGCTCACGCAAAGAGGTCTTCAGAACGACGAAATGTTTCTCTTAAAATAACTAAAGACCTGCAAAAGCTAATCTCATATATATAAATGTCGCACTTGTTGAGGGATCTACACAAGTGCGGTATACCCTTTGCTTTACCCACATGACACTATGTGTACCTCCGACTTCAAGTGACATTTTGGTACTATCTTCAAGTCTTATGTTACCCATTTGGAGTACCCAATTGTTCTGGGCTGTAATTAATAAATGACAAATAAATGGGTTTAGAAAAATGTTGCATTGAAAATGAAGGTGCAACACACCCTCTACAAAGGCACCCATAAATGAGACAATGCGAACCCTTGTATGCCATGAACTCCATGCTCAAAGTCTTACCCCATCCACTTCATCTTCTTCACATGACTTAGAGAGGCCCCACATAGGAAACTCTCCTTGACTTGAGGAATGACTTACTCAATAGGTCACCTTGACAACCCTCCCATACCTAAACTTGGCAAGTTGCATAGGGTCTTTGAGCACTTGTTTTATTTGATGAGGTAGTTTTGATGCACATGTTTAGGTGGCTCTTGTATTAAATGCAATTTTACTTGCCATGATACATTTGACTTGAGACCCTTAGAGGGCGCACTCATTTGTCTTTGGAGGACCTTGCTTGGTGGACGATTTGGAGGAACAAGCCAAGCTTGGGCCTTCATTGGGGCATAACGCCCATAGGTTGCATGCCATGACCCACATGCTGGGGCCAACTAGATGATGGACGTTGCCTTTTGAGGCAAGATAGGATACCTTGGATAGTGACACCTATCCGTTTCCAGCCCAACAACTTCCTCCTTATGCTCGACTGCTTGCCAATTATGCCATGACGTCACCTTAGAAGGGCTAGACATCACCTTTAGAGTTTATTTTTTGTGCAAAATTCAAGTTAAAATTGTAAAGGGGAAAAATTAAGGGGGTCGACCCCCTTGTTTTGTGGTTTACCCTAACTTAATGTAGACAAACTAATTTTAGAAGCCTTGTATAAATAAAGGCTTCAATCATTTCATTTTAATATAGCTCTCTCATTAGAGAAGACATACTTGGCTGAAATTTTCACCCTCTTTGGGCATTTTGGACTATCTCTCTCTTGTGCAACATTTTGGATGTTTGCCTTGGTATATTTTGGAGCTAAGGTGGTGCACACCTCTTGGAGGCTTATTCTCTTGCATGTTTATGGAAATTGCTTGGTAAACTAGGGTTTTGTTCTTGCTATCTTGTGGAATTGGTAAGTAGATTTTTTCACTTGTTGGTATTTTCCTCTTATTTCACTAGTATTCTTGTCTAGAACTCTTGGAGGAGTATAAGGGCATACACCCTCCACCAAGCTTCATCTTATTTGTGTTAAATTTAGAGTTTCTATTAAGTTCTTTTCAATTTTACTGTACAATAATAGCATAAGTAGGATCATTGAAATAAACACAATCACAAGGTACACAACATTTATCCTGGGAAACCCTCATGGGGGATAAAAACCAACAAAATCTTCATTATTATAGATAGCCAATACAATGCCAAGATAAAAGACAAAACACGAGAATATCCAACACTGAGCAATGCACCTCTCTCTCTTGTTCCTCTGGCAACTGCAACTTCCTTCAAACTTGCGCACTAGATGAGTGACTTGAGTGAGTGAGTGATTGCAACATCATCCTCTCTTATTTATACTAGCTTATAGGCGCTAGGGTTGTGTCTCTTCACCAAGTTGGGATGACTTCTTCAATTAGTGGCTAAAACCGCTTTAATTAACCCTAGGGGCCGACTTCTCAATTAGCATCATTTAATTAGGGTTTGACCAATCCACAAAAGGGGATTTGGTCATATACAAAGATCGACAAGATCAATCCACAAAAGGGGATTTGATCTATATAAAACAACTCAATAATAATAAGAATATACTTCGCAGTACAATATTTCAACACTCCCCCTTAACAAGAAGGGTATTCTACAATACAACATCATCAGGAGAGAGAGAGGGCAGCAACATCAACAACATATGGAACACATGAAGGCACATCTGTAAATCATCGAAAGTTTTTCTCATCATCAATAACATCATCGTTCACATCATGGAGCTGGAATAGTATCATCATCATCATCATTCACAACATGGAGATGGAATAACATCATCATTCACAACATGGAGCTGGAATGACATCATCATCATTATTCTCTGCATCAACACCAACTAGTATAACACTAATACAACATCATCAATCAGTACAAGACTGATACATTATCATCAACATCTTCAGCATGAAGCTGAAGTAGCAACATCATCATCATCTTCAGCATGCAGCCGAAGTAGCAACATCAATAGTCATGAAGCTAGAATAATAATATCACCAACATGAGGCTGGTACACCAACATCAACAACACGAGGTTGGTACAACATCATCAACATCATCAACACGAGGTTGAGATAACAACATCATCAACACGAGGTTGAGATGAAAACATCATCATCACGAGGCTGAGATAACATCATCATGACAACACGAGGCTGGAGGAACAACATCATGACAACACGAGGCTGGAGCAACAACATCATGACAACACGAAGGCTGGAGCAATAACATCATCATCATGGGGCAGTAGAATGAGGCAGGTGTAACAACATTTTGTAGTAGTCTGATAGTCCCTAAGGAGCTGCCTAGGAATCATAGGATTCCCTACAATATAAAATCATAACGGAACTACCATGTGGTACTCTGACAGACCATCCTTATCGGACCTTTGGGATCTACCCAGGAATCATAAGCTTCCCTAGGATTATAAAAATCCTAACGGAGCTACCACTCCTAACCATAGCTAGCATATACATGCACAAGTACTCTGATAGATCATCCTTACTGGATCTTCGAGATCTGTCCAGGGATGATCAGTCCCCTAGGATATAAAATCCTAACTGAGCTACCCGCTATTGGTCAGGATCCCATAGTATCATCAACATCACTCCCCCTTTCGAGGGAGGTCCTTTCGGACTATACGAAGCTTGTCTCGAAAGTGATCAAACTTTACATGAGACAGAGGCTTGGTCAACACATCTGCAACCTGCTCATCTGTGCCAACATATTGGACCTTTATAGCTCCCCTCTGCTCCATATCATGAATATAGTGACACCAGATTTCTATGTGCTTCGACTTGTCATGGAACACAAGGTTCTTTGTCATCTTTATGCAACTTTGGTTATCACATAGAATCATAGTTGCTTCCATCTCCAGATCAAATAGATCTGTCAACATTTTCCTAAGCCATATGGCTTGACAATTGGCGGAACATGCAACAATGTATTCCGCTTTTGCCGTGCTGAGACCAATACTGGATTTCTTCCTACTCTGCCATGAAGTCATGGATGACCCCAGACCAAAACAACATCCTGAAGTGCTCTTTCTATCAGAAACACTTCCAGCCCAATCTGAATCGGTAGAACCAATCAGTATGAAGTCATGATCTCCATTATAACAGAGACCAAAGTCCAATGTACCTTTAAGGTATCTCATCACATGTTTTGGAGCAACAAGGTGAATACATATGGGCTCTCCCAGATACTGACTCAAGGTGTTCACAACAAAATATATATCTAGCTTGGTATTCGTCAGATACATCAATGATCCAATGATCTGTCTGTACAACGTAGTATCAACCAATTCTAGTATCAACCAAGAGCTTCAACTTAGTTTCCATGGGTGTGTTCATCGATTTACATTCCAATATATCAAACCTCTTCAGTATTTCAACTGCATACTTCCCTTGGTTAAGGAAGATCTTCTCTGGGTTCTTCCAAACTTCAAGACCTAAGAAATAATGCATTAGGTCTTGTTGGATTACTGAGAGGGGGGTGGGGGTGAATCAATAATAGAGCAATTTAATCCTTTTTAACCATATAATACAAGTGTTATATCAATGTAGCATTATCATCCAATAACTGCAGAGTAAATCGACAATGAACAAATGAACAATCAGACACATACACAGTACACCCGTGTTTTACGTGGAAACCCAAAGCGAGAGAAAACCACAGAATGTTTTTTCTTATATGTCTTGAAGAATTACATTCATTGGAAGCACCAACTTCCTTTGTTTTCCAGCTGCAACTGGAAGGACGCTCCAACTATTAGAATATAATGGATGTGCTCGTTTAACCATAGACAATATAGCAATATTGTCACCCAACCATAGGCCAAAGCCACCCCAAGCACCTTAACCTTGACATAGAATCATTCCGGAAGCAAAACATAGGCTAGATAGCCAAACAAGATAGGGTATCTCTCTCCAGGTATAGCGCACCAAGCAAGAATAACCAGAAGAGGCCAATTAGAAAGTCCAAACCATAACCAAGAGAGAATCCCAGCCAAAACCGAAATCTACTAGTTGCAGCAGCTGCAACTGCAGTTCTTCTCCAAACTTGCGCACCACTACAGTTGTGAGGTGTGTGTACAAATGAGCTCAAGCACCCTTATTTATAGTCCTCTAAGTCACATAGCTGGGCCGACTCCTACTCTTGGTGACTAATAACTTAATATAAATCATTCTCTTGAGCCTACTTGTCTTCTAGGGTTCTTAATCAATTACTTAGGGTTTCTTCTTGCTTCCCAAAATATTCTATTCTCATCAGGGTTACACGTGGAGGTAAATACCTCTCGCAACTACCATAATATCAACACTCCCTCCTAGCTAGGGAGGTATTGGAGGCAATGGTCTTGAGCACAAACATACCATTGAATCGGTAGCATAGTTGTATAGACTATCTCATGATTAGATCACGAACACCATCATCACTATCAGTGTCATCTGACAACATCAACTGCATCATCTCTCAAAACCATACTCCATCTGAGTAATCAGACATGATGCTGAATAAGTTAATCACTTCAAGGAGTGATACAAAAGCCATTCTTCTAATCCGGGCATATGTCCTAGAAGAATAGATGTTCTGGACCATTTTCCATCTGGAGAATCTTTGTCCATCACTACACTGATCATCCAACTAGCTGTTAATCATTTTCAACATTATTGATAGTCTACAAGGCAATCAAAACAATGTCATTCAATAGAACACAACTGTGTCTATCCATAGTAGTACACAACTACAATCTAGTGGTACACTACCACACCAAGTAGCACACAACTATTTAATTAGTGACACATAGTCACAATCAGTGGAACACATCCACCACAGTAGCATACATCTACTGTTCAGAGACATACAGTCTCCATAGAAATCATATCATATGATATCAACATACACAAAAAAACAATGTTATGATATAAACTGAATCATCTGGGCCATTCTTCCACTCACATCTGTGAGATATGGAAGTGCATCTGCCCTCAGAAGGTAAAACATTAGTCATGAGCTACTGGACTATTATTCTCAAGCAAGGAAGAATAAATGTCCTGATTTATGAGCCTGGACCATTCACCTATCTGGGCCATTCCTCCGACACTAAACGAAGTGCAACCTGGAGAGAATGAGTCTGCGCTAGGGAATGTATGTCCCTAATTGCTGAACCTGGACCATTCATCTATCTGGGCCATTCCTTCGGCATTAAACAAAGTGAAACCTGGAGAGAATGAATCTGCCCTAGGGAATGACTGTCTGGACCATTTCCTAAGGAAATGATTGTCTTTCACCAACCTCCAAAACGAACCATTCTTCGAAACTGCTCACAACTATGAGCTTCGAAAGAATGACTGCCTGGCGAGGCAGACCATTCTTCTTGACCACTACTGAGAGTGACTGCTAAGAAGAGAGATTGTCCTATACCATTCCCCCACACTAGCCACAAGGGGAATCACTGTCTATGGTACATCGACAATCCATCGAACCATTTTCATTACGAAAATGACCATTCGATCTGGACCTTTTTCCGAACTTGAAAATGCTTGTTCGTCAGAAATCACAAACCACTTTCTGAACTGGAAAGGGACTGCTCATCCTGGACCATTTTTCAAACTGAAAAATGGCTGTCCATAAATCAATAATATATCAATGCTCCCTCCCAACCTGGGAGTCATCTCTTCCCTTTTCAATAAGGAAGTTGTCTCCACGAGCTCCAGTTTGTTTCTTGAGTATGCAAACTCTTTCATCTTGGATAGAGGCTTTACCAAAATATCTGCTTATTTGCTCATCTGTGGAGATATATTTGAGAACCACTTCTCCTTTCTGGACTTTATCACAGAGAATGTAATGCTTGATCTCAATGTACTTCATTTTTTTTTTGGAACACTGGTTTTCTCTGAAGGCTTCATATAGCTTTGATCATTATAGTATATCATAGTTGGATTCATCTCTTTTGTTTCTTGTTAGTTCACAACATCGTGGGAATGGTCAAACTGAAACATATCCAAGTGGTACTTCTTCTGTCATCATGAGAGCTTGTCATGGATAGGCAATCCATCATTCTGGAGTTCTAAGTAACCATTCTGATACAATATCTCTATTATAGGAGGTTTTCACCACGCTTCTGTTGTGCATTGGAGGCTCTCCACCAAGTTGTCTTCTTCCATCTGCATACAAGAGTCTCTTTTTGGTATACCTCAAAACCTTGAGGTTTCTCAACATACGCTTCTTTGTTTGATTACTCTGTTGAGGAGAACAGTCCTTACATTAGTCTAATGTAAACTCCAACCCATGGATATTGCATGAGATATAATGTCTCAGATAGAGATATGTCTGGAACAATCTATCATCATAGTCCTCTCCCTCCATTTGGGAGAACCTTTAGTTCTGGATCTTGCAATGCTTTCATTCATAAGTCTTCAATACACTATTTTTCATCACAACTTTCATTTCTTCTGCTTGATTGCTTCTAGAGGGTTCAGATCAAGTTGGTAGTTTTGTGATTCTTGATATAATGATTGGTTGTTCTGTTTTTTCTTTCTCTCTTGGAATCTTCATGTTCTTCCTCATGTTTCTCTTTAGCTCTTGGGTCCATGGAGTTTTCTATACATTCCATGCCCTGAAGATTCCAACTTCTTTCTTTCATCATAGGATCATGGATGTGGATGGACAACCAAGGATACTTTAAGGCTTCTTTTCAAAGAATACTTCTAAAGTCACACTTGAACACGTGTCTCTTTTCATGGTTGCTACCATGGATAGATGCTTCGTCATCTTCAATGGATCATATTATTTAGGATTAGCTCCCTCCTAATCCTTGCTTCATGCATGCTTCTTCTTTTGGAATTATAGAATTGGCTCCTTCCATCCAGGAGAGTCCACACTTTCGTCTGCATCCTTATTGCCTTCTGCAAAGTGTCACAAGTCTTTTTCCAATTTCCTCTTGATTGTTGACTTATTTCTGTCTTTACTTCTAGGTTTCTTTAAGTTTGATTATGATTTCGGCTTATCTTGGAGTTGTTACCTATGTAATAACTTCCACATGAATTGTTACCAGGGGTTGTTGATGTACTTCATCCTTTCATGTGTATTGCCTAACTTGTAGTCATAGTGATAGCAGTCCTTATTTTGTTGTTCTTCCATAGGTGTAGTTTATCTTTGAACATCTTATCTTCTGAGAAATAGATATGCAAGATATGTACATAAACTATGTAAACATGGTATGTACAAGAACTATGAAGAATTTTGTTACCTTGTCTTAGAAGAAGAAGTCTATTTTATCCTGCTTGGTCTTCTTTGAGGGTTCCCTTTCTTCGACAACTGATGCTTCATGTGTTTCCTTCCTTTTCTTTAGCTCGGGACGATGATTCTCGTAGTGACCATATTTTCGACAGTTGAAGCATTGTATTTTTGACATATCTTTCTCTTGATCTGGCTTCTTCCTTGAGCCAAACTTCCTTTTACTCTTGAAATTATTGAACCCTTCTATGAAGGATTGATCATCGTATTTCTTTTGGTGTTTCTCTTTCGCACTAATCCTTGATTCTTCTTGTGCACAACAAGTCCAAAGTTCTTCAAATGTAGGATACTCCTTCCTTGTGTTTATGCTTGCGGAAAATGCATCCCATGTCTTGGGAAGACCATTGAGTACTATATTTACCAGTTCCTTCTCTGAAATGATCTCTTCAATAGCTTGTATTTGATCTCTTAACTACAAGATCCTTATAAAGTATGATGTTATGCTGTCATCATCATTCATTTTCATGTCACAGAGCTCATTCTTCAGACTCATTATTTGTCCAATGTTTCTAACTGAGGAGAGGTTTATTAGGGCATCATACGTCTTCTTAGATGAGTCAAGATGAGAGATGTAGGGTATCAAGTGATATTTTATAGAATCCACTATGATACTCATGGCATTAATGTCATTGTCTTTGAACTTCTCCATAACTGCAATGTTCTGAGGTTCTTTTTCTTTTCCTTCTTCGAAGTGTGGTTCCACTATCTTTCCTTTCACGATGTCCAACACTTTATTCTTGGCAAGGATGAGGTCAATCCTTGTCTTCCATGCTCTGAAGTTAAAAGCCCCTTCTAACTTGTTTTCTGACTTCATAGAGTAATCCATAATTGCTTTGACTTGGTCAACCCTTGATTTTGACCAAAAACTCAAACTTGACGTTTTGGCTTGCTGAGAGTACCAGGAGATGTGCTAGGCTAGGGCACACTAGTCTATCTAGAAAATAGGTCAATCCCTTCACTTAAGGTGCTTCAACGAGAGGGTTAGGGTTTCGTTGTTGCAGCAAGAACTGGCTGCAACTACAACTACAACTGAGCAAATCCTCCCAATCTATCTTCCAGCAGTTAGACTGTTTGAAGATAGTGTGGGCCCCCATAACTTGTTAGAATATAATGGATGTGCTCGTTTAACCATAGACAATATAGCAATATTGTCACCCAACCATAGGTCGAATCCACCCCTGAGCACCTTAACCTTGATAGAGAATCATTCTGGAAGCAAACCCTAGGCTAGATAGCCAAACAAGATAGCGCACCTCTCTCCAGGTATAGCGCACCAAGAAATAATAACCAGAATAGGCCAAGAAGAAAGTCCAAACCATAACCAAGAGAGAATCCCAGCCAAAACTGAAATCTGCTAGTTGTAGCAGCTGCAACTGCAGTTCTTCTCCAAACTTGCGCACCACTGCAGTTGTGAGGTGTGTGTACAAATGAGCTCAAGCGCCCTTTATTTATAGTCCTCTAAGACACTTAGCTGGGTTGACTTATACTCTTGGAGACTAATAACTTAATATAAATCATTCTCTTGAGCCTACTTGTATTCTATGGTTCTTAATCAATTACTTAGGGTTTCTTCTTGCTTCTCAGAACATTTTATTCTCATCAGGTTTACATGTGGAGGTAAATACCTCCTGCAACTACCATAATATCAACACCAACCCCCTAGTTTCTCAGGCTACAACCCGAGGGAAGCTCCAACTCCCCATTTCTCTAGATACGATCAGAAAGAGGTTACAACCCCCTATGTTCTCCAGTTACAACCGGAAGGTGGCTACGACCACCTGTCATTTCCCCGTCCAACCGCCCTGAAGTAGAAGTGGAACGATGGGACCACTGTCAAAGTATCACTATGAGATATACCGTTGTAAACCTGTACCACTAAACCTGAACCATGCATCAACCATACACCAACCTGTACCTCAACTTGTAATCAACCTGTACTATAAACAAGTGCATCAACCATGCACCAACCTGTACCATGAACAAGTGCATCAACCATGCACCAACCTATACAAAACTTGTACCATGAACAAGTGCATCAACCATGCACCAAACCTGTACAAATAACTTGTCACAACAACCTGTCCAAACAACCTATCACAACAACATGTCTCATCAATCTTATCAACCAAATCAGATCTACTCACCAAGATCAATCACCAAGACAACTTTCAAAGATGTGCATCAACCAACCATAACACAACAACTCATAATCATCACCAAGATCAATATGTGCTTCTAATAATATACCAATACAAGTATGCTACATCATCCATAAACCATGTGTCAACAATACTACTAACAAGTGTCTCCAATCATATACAATGTATGTACCAATCATGTATCAACTACTCATCAACTATGACTCATCAAGATGTACCAACATCATCAACTATACACCTCATGTATGTGTCAACTCATCAACTACTTGTCTCAACCATGTACCCAACATGTACCTCAACAAAAAAATCTCATCAATTTCATCATTCAAATATGATTTGTAACTCTGTGATAGACCTAGTGTATATGAACACATACCTGCAAACTTTCCTTAACTTTAACAACAAGAGACTAACATTTTCATCAAACTTTTCTTTAGCCTCACATGACTAGTTTTGGATTAGTTAACAACCCTAACTTGAAATAATCATAACTATGTAACTGTAATGAATAAAGATCTGAAAATAGTACACAATGTTCTTCAGTGTGTTTTATGCAATTCTTCCATGTGTCACTACTTGGAACCTCTAAAAAAAGGAGTTATAACAAAAATGACATACATTGTTGAATTGTGTCTTATTCTAGAGAGTGACCTTGTAGAGCATGCCCCGCACAAAATATTTGTTGAATCGATCTAAAAATGTTACACATAATACTACAGACTGTACTCTAACCAAAATATTTGGTCTTACTGAATTTGTATATGTTATGAAGAAGTTATGACGTTTTTACCCAAAACACATGTTTTAGACTAGTTCCAAGACTAGCCACAAACCCTATTTTCCATGGAGTGTAACTCCAAAAATACAACGACCCACAAGATGAAATTTTTACCATAGATACTTGGATATGTTTCCTCAATGGCCTATCAATTTCACGTTTTGAATCATTCTATAAAAAAATTTATTGCGAAAATGGTGAGATGGCCTATAAATAACATACCTTAGAAAGTATCATCAAAAGAATTTATCCTCCCTTCAATTCCAGCCTTCTTTTCTTCACCTTCCCTCTGAAATTTGACTTAGATATCTTTTGGTTACCTCAATCACCTATATATATTCAATATAATCAA
>JASDQU010587575.1:0-16105 GCA_032191745.1 Picea mariana | reverse complement strand
TCTTCTAGGTCACTTTGCCCACTTTCCTTATTTTAGGGTTAACCCACTTCTAATTTCTCCATTAAATTTATTATTTAAATAATTTATTTTGTATTCACTTTGAATTATAGTACACTCATAACTTCACTTTATTATTTACCTTCTAAAATCTCTTAAACCACTTTGACTACTTTGATCTTTTGGGGCTTCTAGATGACACATGAGGGTCCTCCAACTTCGTAAGGCCATAACTCTCAAACCGTGAGGAGTTATGTGATGTTCCACATACCACCAGAAATGGCATGAAATTTACTATCCATATAGAATAGTATTACCTACAAATATATCAAAACTCATATCGTTATCCATCAAACAAACTTGGGCCCATTACCCAAACCTGGGTTCTCCAACTTCTCATGGAGATAACTCTCTAACCGTGAGGAGTTATGTGATGTTCCACATACCACCGGAAATGGAATGACATGTACTATCCATATAGAATAGTATTACCTTCAAATATATTAAAACTCATACCATTATACATGAAACAACCTTGGATCCATTACCCAAACCTTTGTGCTACCGAAATTCGCTACCAGACTTTCTCCAAGGGTTGACATCAATCACTAAGGGTTGACATCAATATACAATATCACTCTCCAATGGTGAACATCAATGATAACAAACAATCCATACCAACTATCCATCAACCTAAGTCAAATGTCTGATAGGTCTTTCATCTCAAGCTCTATAGCGATCTTCTTCTTGCAATATGTGATGACATTTTTTTCATCTGTCAAGAATAAATCATCTACATATAGTAGAAACATCAATGAGTCATCATTCATAACCTTGAAGTAAAGGTTAGAATCAACTTTACTCTTGGTAAAACCCAAGCTCGTTAGGAAACTGTCAATTCTGTTATACTAAGTTCTAGGAGCTTGCTTCAACATGTACAAAGCTTCCTTCAACTTACAGACACGAGTCTTTCTATGTTCAATCTTCAAATCTAATTTTCCACATCACGTTGTACCATCCTGGTACACTTGCTTCAACTCCAACAATCATGTGCTATCTCTATGTGCTTTCTGCAAAGAACTATCTGTCTCACTACCCGAGGGTATGTCCTCTACTCTCTCTGCAATTGTTCCTCTGGAACTGGGACTCTACACCTATAGCTACTCTGAAGATAAGAATGACTATTCCATTCTCACTGTGACTGTTGAAATCTGAGAGTAACTCCTCTACTTCATCACGGCAACAACTTCATCTGAAACTGAGAGTGGCTCAATAAATGATACTAAAAATAACTCTTCTTCATTTATGGAAGTAACTCTATCTACTATTGTAGTTGTGCCTTCATGACCAAAATAATGTACTACACCAACCGGCACTGGAGATAAATCAATATCATATATAGGGATTTCTCCCCCTGAATCTCATACTATCATGGTTGTCTAGTTGTCTTCGTGAATACTGGAACTATTTTTTCAATTACTGGAGTAAGTGTCTCGTCATAGTCTTCTCCCTCTTGCTAGGAGAATCCTCTGGACACAATTCAATATCTGTACATCTGCAAGATGTTTGATCTGTTAGATCAATCTTGGAAGTTAAAATTGACTTCCCTTCTAGTCTCACGGAAAAATCCATATCCCAATATTTTTGACTGGCTTCCTTCTCTGTCATTGAAACAAGGGAATCTTCCTAGGAGATTTCATATCTCCTAGAAGTCTCTGAATCTATGATCTAGTATTCTCATGGAATTTGTCTCCCAGTCCTAGAATATGTCTCTTCATCTGATCCTTTCTGAGATCAGTCTTACTCTGAATCTTGATTTCTTCTGAGTCTACAAGGAAATTATCATCTCTACAGGATATACTTGGTGTTGAATACCAAGTCTAAATATGAAAAGCTGAGTCAAACTTCAAACGGATTTTTCTTCCTGTCAAGGTGGATTTATTATCCTTTGAACAGGTCTACTGTGAGTTCTTGTTCTAATGTTTGGTCATCTTTGGAGCCTTCGACTCCTTATAATCAATCTTCATATGAGATACTCTGGATCTCAAAAGATTTCTTCTTTTTCATATTCTTTGGTACATGAATGTATATGGTCATGTACATAGTCTGCTTCATGTCTCATCTAATCTGTTTCCTTCTGCAACCTTCACTATAGCTTTCTCAGGGTTATCACCTGTGACGTGAAACAAGGTCAACAAAACAACAAGCAAGAATAATACTCTTTTGATAACAATAGCACGAATAATCGTCACAATAGCTCCTTTAAAGCTATCACTTGTGACCTGCTTGAAACAAAGATCAAAAATAAGAAATACAATACAAAATGAGATCTACACTCTTCTAGTGTTGTGATCAAACATTCCTCCATGGTAACTTGGAACCAACACAAGAGGTTTCTCCTGGAGGAAATGTTAGTTGTATCTGGTAAATGATTAAAATAAACATTTATCTCAATGTGCTCACATGCTACAAAGTATAATACTTTTCAAAGAATGCTACCTCAACTATAGTGTTTACTTGTAATGAGGTAGTTATACTTGTCATGTGCAACTTTGAATCTTATCAACTTAATCAATCAAACCTGGAACCTGGAGTCTTGTCCTCAAGAATAAGTGTGTTTCTTTTCTTTCAAGTCTCCTTCACTCAAGATGACAAGTGCTTTCTTCAACCTTTCCTCTGTACTAAGACAATATGCTATCTTGACAAAAGTTTAAGTTAGAGAATAAACTCTAATCTCAATCTAATACCTTGTCTTTAATCTTGACCAATGGTTATTATGATGGTCTTAGCTTCAACATACAACCCATATGTCATAACAAATAGATGCATATTTAAAAATGATCGAACCTGGGGTGCATTATTCCTCTGAATGTGTTGGATCTGAGATCCTTCTGGATCTATGATTATCAAGAGATCCTTTCTCCTCCAAGTACCCGTTTAGAATAATAATGCATTTTAAACACATGTAAGTACATACCGTTGACAATATCTTGCTAGGGTAAGGTGCACTAGGACAATAACACAACAGTCCTAACACTTCACACAAACTTTTATTTCAACTGGTACTGGAGTTGGTGCTGGCACTGCAACTGGTGTTGCAACTGTAATTGTAATTGGTAATGAAACTGCAACTGTAACTAGTACTACAACTGCAACTGCAACTTAGGGTTTTATGAGGAAATCCTATTTTTTCAACTTTCAAATTTTGGAATTCTAATCCAAGTACTAGATGCGCTGAGTTGAGGTGAGTAGGCTGGAGCTGTCTATTTTTAGAAATTTCAAGTTTTACCCCTTGAAACTTGACCTGCACCATTTATGGACTGGTACTTCTGGTACTGGTTCTGGTTTCCTAGTTTTTTTGGTTTTCTGGTATTAGCCAAAACTAAGGTTTGACTTTCCGGAGGCTCTGGCCACTGAAAAGGTGCACTCAAGGTGCCAATGAGTTCTCTAGGCTAGGGTGCACTTCCCTAGATGGTTTTTAGGTTGAAATTATCTTCCAATAAAAATCCTTAATTTTCTTATACAACAACAATGACGTTTTTGGTTACCAAGTGAAAGGTACTCTATTTAGTCAAGCTACGATACCATGTTAAATTTAGCGCTGCTATTAAGTTTTTTCAATTTTACTAGGAAATATTAGCATAAGCACGATCACTGAAAGAAACACAATCACAAGGTACACAACATTTATCCCGAGAAACCCTCATGGGGGAGAAAACCTAGAAAAAACTTCCTTAATATAGATAGCCAATACAATGCCAAGATAAAATACCAAACACAAGAGAATATCCAACACTAAGCAATGCGCCTCTCTCTCTTCTTCTTCCGACAACAACATCTTCCTTCAAACTCGGGCACTAGATGAGTGACTTGAGTGAGTGAGTGAATGAGGCATCATCCTCTCTTATTTATACTAGCTGATAGGCGCTAGGTTTGTGTTTCTTCACCAAGCTGGCCCAACTTCTTCAATTAGTGGCTAAAACCACTTTAATTATCCCTAGGGGCCGACTTCTCAATTAGCATAATTTAATTAGGGTTTGACCAATCCATAAAAGGGGATTTGGTCATATACAAAGTCAGACAAGATCAATCCACAAAAGGGGATTTGATCTATATAAAATAAATCAATAATAATAAGAATATTCTTCGTAGTTACAATATTTCAACAATTTGCTAGTTAATAAGTCAATTTTTTCAAGGTTGCTAAGAGGAGTAAAATGGCTTACACCCTCCTAGATTTATCGTTGTTGGTTTTGCATGATCTAGGGAGTAAAAGGGCGTACACCCCTAGATATATTGTGGATCCAACTCTTATAACCAATACTCCATTTACCCAATAGATTTAAAGCACTAATCTGAAAATTGCATTGGAGAAATAAAATAATTGCATTGGTATGCATGAATTTTCGAGATATTTCAATTGTTTGAAGTGGAACCAATTTTATATTCTTTAGGCCTCCTTAAGCCATTGGGGCATCTAGCTTGTCTAAGTATATCTTTCTGTTGTTATAACTTCATGCTACAACTATTAGGGTTGCAACAAAACACACTTGAATTTTTACTTTAACTTACTTTTCAACCGTGGAAATTTTCTTGGAAGTCACTATTATTGTCCCACTGCTTATTGGCTAACTTTTTGATGGTTTACTTGCTGATTTTTATGGTTGAAATTTGTTGTTGTAGAAAATATTTTCTACAACCACTTGGTTGTCTCTATAATTCTCTAAAAACATTATCTAAAAACCCTCTTTTACCATCAAAGTTTATGCTTAAGTATAGGAACATTATTTGCTTGTTTAGTGCTTCATTGTGCAATAGTTCTTTCATACTTTGGATGGTTATTTATGTAGTTAACAAAAATTTTCCTTGCTGATATATATTCTTGTTCACTGCTGTAATATAGGAAAACAAGCTTCACTTGTTTGTCCACTTGATTATTATTCTTTTATCTCGATTATTCGTGTTGTCTCAGGAAGGTTTAACACTTTGGTGCAGGTACTCAAAACTTTGACAAACATCCTCCTACAAGACTCATTTCCAAGCTCTCACCCTTCTCCATCGTTGACTTCAAGGGTTCCTCTCATCATATCTCCACCCTCGGTCTTAATCCCCCTTGGGTTACTGGGATTCCCTGCTTGAGGTGATCACATCATTTCTAAAGTGAAGGAAGTACCTATCTAAGGTGACAATGGGTAGGTATTCTCATAGAGTTGTCTAACCTTTGTAGTTTGGGTCGGGATTTGCCCAACCTACAATCCGCGCGATAACAATTTCCATCAATAAACAACTACCCAAAGTGTCGTTGACTCTCACTTTCATAAAATTATCACCCTAATTAACACAATAACACAATACTAAGAATTAAATCCCAACACAATGATATGTTTCCTACTATATTGTTTGCAATTTTCAAAACTAGGGTTCCAACACCATATGTAAGGGTGGATTGTTAATTTGCAGGTACCTAACACGAACTATCATTTCGAAATTAATGCAAAAGCATGGTAATCAACCCTAAAAGTATCACTCTATGTTAAATTAAATGATAGTTGAAATTCAACATTAGGAATTGTAAAGTTCGTTTTTTTCCTATGTTTAAATGTAGATGTGAAATTTGTATCCATCAAAATAACTTTATAAAAGAACTTGCTAATAATAATAATCATTTTCATGATTTAATATGCATGATGTTATCACTATATAAAATTTTGGAGAAATAATTATTTTATTATATTTAACTATAACAATTTTAATTTTATCAAAGTTAATGAAAAAATTAATAAGAATATTTAAAAATATAATTCAATCCAAAAAATTGATTTAAAACATTAATCAAATAGGGCAAGCATTGGTTTTGAAGCATTTAATCAAGTTTGTAAACATGTAATCAACGCATTGTATCTTCTTGCATAACAAAGGATTCACCTTGAAAAATGGCTAAACATTATATAACATGAAATGATTACCACAAAAAAATGACATCAAATGATTATATATAAAGTTAAATATTATGTGGCATCTCAAATTTAAATGAGTGATACATTTCAAATTTGATTTTAAAATAGAGAAATCATTAATTATGTTAATCATTAACATACATAATACATTTTAAAACCAAACAACATCAATACCAACATGTTATGAAGAAACATAATATATATGAATAATACTATAAAAATCAATATATAAGTGAGAGATACATCTCAAACAAGTCAAATATAGCATCTCAAATTTAATTGAGTGATATATCTTAAATTTATTTTAAAATATTAATAATATAAATCATTAACATACACACAATAAATTGTATAAGTAAAATAACATCAACACTGACATGATATAAATCAACATATATGTCAAATATATATCTCAATTCAAATATAAAGGGAAAATACACATGTAAAATATACATTGCAACAATCAAATATATACGTGTCAACACTATTGTAAGTTAGGTCTACCATTAGGGACATGGGAATTAATACCTCCATCAGAGCCAAAGGCATCTATAACTCTACCGGATAATAATGTGGAAAGTAGAATTTGATATATGTCTCCACCAAAACCCATATCATCAAATGCGACCATAACATCTATAGCATCAATAGCAAGTGAAATGGGTGTAGCAGTTGGTCGGTTGGCTACTAGAGGAGATGGTGGTTGGTTGATTGTTGGAGGAGGAGATGGTGGTTGGTCGATTGTTGGAGGAGAATATGATGGAAGTGGAGGGGGATAACCATTCTCAACAGATGAATCTGAAGTAAATGAATATGAATAAGAAGACTGATGGAAATGCAAAGCCCTCAACATATTGAGTAAGTTGAGGGCAATGAAAACATGGCACATTAATAATGTCATATCACAGGGAAGGGTCACCCATATCAATGCAAGCTTAGGGTCTCATATGATTTCCCTAGCTCATATAGGAACCACTCTATGGAGATCCGTCAATGCACATATTCAATACATTAGCTCATGATGGAATCTACAATATTTCCTATTTCACATGCTAGGTCTCTACACTTGAGGCAACTTATCAACCTTAACCATACCCTCCTTCTATTTAGGATGCACCTCCCTGATGCAGGAGCATCGCTCCAACTCATCATAATGTCAGCAACCAACACAACAACACACTAGGAGGGAGTGTATCCTAAGGAGAGAGAAGCACCGATCTTCTCATTTTTTCATTTAAATATCAAATTTTTAATGTAATTTAATGTAATTAAAGTTTGAAAAGGCTCGAGGAGGGATAAGCCTTTATCATATGTAAAGATGAGTGTAAAGTCGCCTCTAATGGGCTTTAGTTGTACAGATCTTAAGCAGGGCCTCAGATCTGAAGATGTAAATGAATATTTACTATAATAAAGCCTTAGTGGTAGGATGCTTAAATGCGATATGAAAGCACTAAGATGTCTGGAGGGAAGGATTGAGAAGCCCCTTGCGTATAAATATGTGTAATCTATGCCCAAATAAGGTTGTTGAAGAATATTGCAATTGAAGCCGAAGAGAGTTGAAAAGAGTTGTTGAGAGAAAGAGCTGAGACTCAGTTCCAGTCCAGTCTTGTACACATTGTAAAGAACATTCATATTAATACAAAGAGAAGAATTCCCTACATATGAGTTTATATGTGTATATCCTGTGATTTTTCTGAATGTGTTTGAATGTTTACTATGTATGTTTGTGAATGCTATGAGCGCAAATAGAATTCCTTTGCAATTCTTTGTCTGTAGTTTTCTGAGTGTTTCTAGGCTCTCACGGTTGTGCAAGGAGTGCACCTTAGAGTTGTTAGAAAACTATAAACGGCCTACGCAAGGAGTGCGCAAGAACTCATTTAGGAGTTATGTGAGGAGCATTCCAGGTGGGCACACCAGAATCGTTCTCAAGCTCAGAAGAGGTAGTGCAAGGAGTGCACATCAAGGTTACTGAATACTCTGAGAGCCAACACAAGGAGTGTGCAGGTGAGTATTTAAATATGAAGACTCAAGGAGAGTTGAGTGCAAGGAGTGCACAAAGCCAACACACTGCTGAAGTGTTGGTAAATATTTAAAGGAAGAGCATGGCTTCCAGGAGGGCACAACAAACCATTTGGAGGAACAAAGGGTCGAAACCCTTTGAAGTCTGAGAAATTACAAGCTTAGGAGAGATAGTGAAAGTGTGCAAAGATTCCTTGTAAGGTGTGCAAAGGTCAAGAATCTTTTAAGGTCCAGGTTGTGGAAGGAGCGCAAGGAGTGCGCTGGTAGTTTTCATAAACCGTTAAGTTCCAAGGAAACTTGATGAAAGAAGTGTGCCAGAGGTCACATATTCCAATTGCGAAAGCTCAGGAGGGAGAGCGTTACAGGGAATGAAGACAAAGGTCGTACCCTTTGAAACCTCTTTAAATATCCCAAGTTCGAAGGGAAGTAGAGTGGCGAAGGAGGAAGTTACAACAACCGTCAGATTGATGGCGGAAACAGATCTGGACCATTGGATCGAAGTCCAAACAGGAGGAGGAGTGCACAAAGAAGGGAGAACAGGTCCAAGCTCTCAGATCTGAGCACACAGATCATCAACCATTGGATCCAAGTAAGAATCACTAGTTTTAACCCTTGAATTCCTTCGAACTTCACGATTTTGACAAGTTTCGTGAAGAGAGAAAATCTCCCGAAACCTCGAAGTCCGAAATCAATCTGGACTGTCAACAGATAGGGGCCACGTGTCAACAGATCAAGGGTACTCTTGAAGTCCAACTATCTGGGAGTATTGGGAGAGTTGTGGCAAGAGTTTGGAAGACTCCTGAAGTTTCCAAGTTCCGGAGGGTATCCTAACTGTTGACGTCAGGGCCACGTGGCGACATATTGCGTGATTCAGAGACTTGGCACTCCAGAGAGATTTGGGTGTGTTGTTTTTTGGGTCTAGAATCCCTGAAGGCCCGAAGGAAAGAATCCATCTTGTTCGTCCATCATTTGGGACATGTGTTGACGGATAACAAGGGTTCGGGGTTCATAAGAATTGGGGTATGAGTTTTTAAGGTGCGAGAACTCCTGAAGACCCAAATACCGGAGTTACGGAGAAGATCTCGGGCGTTAGTTTGATGAGGATTGTGGACAATTGGATTTGTGAGCCTCCAAGAAGCTCGTCTATTTGGTGTTTGGAGGATTTGTGTATTATGCAGTAGAGAGCTTCGAAGTCCCGAAGCCCATAGTGATCCTTGACCGTAGATCTAGGACAAAGCGGAACCGTTGATCCCCAAGTCGACCCAACAGTTCGAAATTCATGCATCTGGGAGGAAGTGTAGATTTTGTTGTGGAAATATCTAAATCTTGGAGCGCAGAGTAAAGATCAATTGTTTATTTGAGGTGAGCAATGGTCATTCGATTCGCGAAGTTCAGAGTTCACGAGTTTGGGGGTATTGCATGTTGGAGCGGGTAAAAATCTTGAAGCACGGAGTCATGAAATACATGTGAACTATAGATCTCATGAGACGTTGAGAGCTGTTGATCTCCCCCGTAGTTCGGATGTTCGTGAATTCAATGTTCGGGAGGAACATTGTGTGTTTTTGTTGAAACTCTCAAATTCTGAAGCTCCGAAGTAGCGGAGTTCCTATTGTTTAAAAATCTTATTCCATGGATTTTAGCCTGAGGTCACATGAATTTATCCGTGTAGGTAGATAGACCCTCGCAAATACATATTTGCGCATAGGGAAATGGAACAAGGCTTGTGGTTTATGATTTTGAGGGTTCAGCAAGAGCCCGAGAGCTAATTCATCTCCTTAGTGTGAACGATCCTTAGATCGAGAGGTCGCGCGATCCCCAAGAGGTGGTAGGGGTTTGCATCAAGTGGTATCAGAGCGTGATTTTGTCTGAATATAGAAGCCAAGAGAAAATATTTTTTCTGATAGAATCAGATGGTATCAGAGTAGGTTTTTGTCTGTAGACAACATGCAAAGGAGAGGAAGACAAAGTACTGAGGCTGTGTGTGTGAAGAATTGTTCTCCAGTGTGTCGCAAACAACAAACTTGCTAGGAGGACAGGGTAAGGAGAAGATGGCTACTGAAGGTCATAAGGAAGGTTGAAAAGGAGACCACGAACATATGAGAAAAGAGGAGATGGAAAACGAGCTCAAGGAGACCCGAGAGAGGCTCGACAGGTTGATGCAGAAAATGCAGCAAGAAGCATAAGGAATCTAGAGGTATGAGTGGCCCATGAAGTTGAAGGTAACGTGGCCTATCCAACAGTTGGTTTCTAGAAGGAAGAAGCAAATACTGAGAAGGTGTTTGAGCAAGTGGAAAACCTCAGTGACACAAAGGAGAAGATGGTTTTCATTTGTGAACCGAAAGGTGGAGAGAGCCTGAGTGAGGAGGAAGAGAGATCGGTTGAAGATATCACAGATTTCCCGGAGGGTAATGAGAAGAGATCAGTCAAAGATATTGTAGACTGCCAGGAGGTAAGAAATGAAAATTCATGTTTCCAGGTGGGAAAAGAGGAGGTGAGACTATCTGAGAGTCTCGAGAACTCATAGGAGAGTTCAGATCAACAAGGACTGCTAATAGGAGAGGAGGAAGAGGTGGGAGAGAAGCCTCATCAGCATGAAGATTCATGTGGGGTTGCAGACCGTGTGAATGAAGATGATGAGAAGTTAAATAATTCAACTCTCAAGGAGTACGATCAGAGGTGCATTCTGATCATTGGGGGAATCGGTATATTCCTTCCAAGTAGCCCAGCATAGGCCAGTGCATGTGTTTCACATGAGGAAGTGATGCGGGAGGAATCTAGGGAAGAGACCATGGGGACAAATGTTTTTAAAACTAACAGTTCATGTGATATAGGTGCAGGAGAAGGAATACAACCAACAGAGACTATCATGGAGGAGGAAAAAAGAGAAACATCTTCCCAAAGTTTGGAGGGAAGAGAGAACCTTAACCATGTTTTGATGGTAGGGGAGATCAGAGTATCTCTTGGAGAGGGATTAGAATAAAATTCCAATGAAGATGTTTCTTGTAAGAAACTGACAGACAATCCACAGATTTTGTCCTTTCAGAATATAGGCAGAGGAGGAAAGAAGAACATTCAATGTAATTGCTCATAAATTGCAGCAAGGGAGATGAACGGAGGACAACTGCAGAATTGAAGCCTGCAACATGAGAGAGAGTAGACAACATGGATTTTTTTGATTTGTGTGAAGAATTAGAATCCCTGGGAGAAAGAGTAATAACCCAGAGTAGGCTCATCCAACATGTCAAGTTGGATATTGATGAAGAGGAGGAGATGCAACAGGGTATACTGCAAGAGAGAAGCCAACCCATGGAAAAGATGGACAAGGTAATAGAGGTGATGAGAAGGTTGATGCTAGAATTAAAAAAGAAGGAAGTCAACAACATATGGAGGTTGACCAGAGGAGAGCCTGCTGCAGCAGTAGGACAACAATAAGAGAAGCAAAGAAAAAGAGCAGGTGGACAACTCAGAGATAAATTTTGGGACCCAGAAGGATCTCAATAGTAGCAGCAGAGAAGCGATCAACAGGAGCTCATGATTTTTGTCAGCATGGGAATATGATGTAGGAGCATCACTCCAACTCATCATAGCGTCAACAACCAATGCAACAACACACTAGGAGGGAGTGGATCGCAAGGAGAGAGAAGCGTCAGTCTTGCCATTTTTTTGTTTAAATATCAAGATTTTAATGTAATTTAATGTAATTAAAGTTTGAAAATGATAGAGGAGGGATGAGCCTTTATAATATGTAAATCTGAGTGTAAATTCGCCTTTAATGGGTCGTAGTTGTAGAGATCCTGAGCAAGGTCTCAGATTTGAAGATGTAAATGAATATTTACTATAATAAAGCCTTAGTGGCAGGACACTTAAATGTGATATGAAAGCACTACAATGTCTGGAGGGAAGGGTCCAGAAGCCCCTCATGTATAAACATGTGTTATCTATGCCTAAATAAGGTTTTTGAAGTATATTGTAATTGAGGCTGAAGAGAGTTGAAAAGAGTTGTTGAGAGAAAGAGCTGAGACTTAGTTGCAGTCTAGTCTTGTACACATTGTAAAGAACATTCAGATTGATACAAAGAGCATAATTCCCTGCATATGAGTTTCTATGTGTATATCCTATGAGTTTTCTGAATGTGTTTGAATGTTTACTATGTATTTTATTGAATGTTGTGAGCGCAAGTAGGTTTCCTTTACAATTCTCTATCTGTAGTTGTCTGAGTGTTTTTGGGATCTCACGGTTGTGCAAGGAGTGCACCTTAGAGTTGTTATAAAACTCTAAAAGGTGAGCAAAAGGAGTGCATAAGAACTCGTTCAGTAGTCCTGTGAGGAGCATGCTAGGTGGGAACACCAAAATCGTTCTCAATATCAAAAGAGGTAGTGCAAGGAGTGCACATCAAGGCTACTGAATACTTTCAGATCGAGCGCAAGGAGTGTGCAGGTGAGCCTTTAAATATCAAGACTCAAGTAGAGTTGAGTGCAAGGAGGGCACAAAGCCAACACACCATTGAAGTGTTGGTAAAGCTCTGGAGGAAGAGCATGGATGCCAGGAGGGCACAAGAAACCATTTGGAGGAACATAGGGCTGAAACCCTTTGAAGTCTGAGCAATTACAAGATCAGGAGAGATAGTGCAAGTATGCATAGAGTCTCTGCAAGGTGTGTAGAGGTCAATAATATTTTAAGGTTCAGTTTGTGGAAGGAGCGCAAGGAGTGCATGGGCAGTTTTCGTAAACCTTTAAGTTCCAAGGAAACTTCGTGCAAGAAGTGTGCCGGAGGTCAAGTATTCCAAGTGCCAAATATCAGGAGGGAGAGAGTTACAATGAACACAGACAAAGGTCGTAGCCTTTGAAACCTCTTTAAATATCCCAAGTTCGAAGGGAAGCGGAGTGGAAAAGGAGGAAGTTACAACAACTGTCAGATTGATGGCGAAAACAGATCTGGACCATTGGATCTAAGTCCATACAAGAGGAGGAGCGCACAGAGAAAGGAGAACATGTCCAAGCCATTAGATTTGAGCATGAGGATCAAAAAATGTTGGTTCCAGGTAAGAAGCACAGGTTTTAATGATTGAAGTCCTTTGGACTTCGCGAGTTTGACAAGTTTCATGTATTTGTTGTGGAGAGAGAAAACATCTCAAAGCCCCGGAGTCGGAAAATCAATCTTGATCGTGTGTAGACCGGGGGTGTGTGTTAGCAGATCAAGGGTAGTATGGAATTCCGAATATCCGGGAGTATTGGGAGAGTTGTGGAATGAACATGGAAGAATCCTGAAGTTTCGAAGTCCCAGAGGGGATCCTAACCGTCAGCGTCAGGGAGACGTGGTGACAGATCGTGTGATTCAGAGACTTGGCACTCCAGAGAGATTTGAGTGTGTTTTTGTTTAGGTCAAGAATCCCTGAAGTTCAGAATCCATCTCGGACATTCATCATAAGGGGCACGTGTCGGTGGATAATAAGGGTTTGGGGTTTGGAAGAATTGGGGTATGAGTTGTTAAGGTGCGAGAACTCCCAAAGGCCCAAAGCCTAGAGTTATGGAGAAGATCTCGACCATTAGTTTGCTGAGAATTGAGGACCATTCGGTTTGTGAACCTATGGAGAGCTCGTCTATTCGACGTTTGGAGGATTTGTGTATTGTGCAGTGGAGAGCTCCAAAGTCTCATAGCCCGGAGTGATCCTAGACCATAGATCTAGGATAGAGCGGGACCGTTGATCCTTAAGTCTACCCAACAATTCGGTATTCGCGCATCTGGGAGGAAGTGTAGATTGTGTTGTGGAAAGCTCTAAAGCTCAGAGCATAGAGTAAAGATCAATCGTTGATCTGAGGTGAGCGTTGGCCATCCGATTCATGAATTTTGGAGGTCACGAGTTTGGGGGTATTGCATGTTGGATCGGGTAAGACTCCCAAAGCGCAGAGTCTTGAAATACCTGTGTAGATCTTGGTGCACATCGAGAGTCGTTGATCTCCACCATAGTTCGATTGTTTGTGAATTCGACGTTCGGGAGGAACATTGTGTGTTCTTTTTGGAAATCCCGAAGCCCAGAGCTTCGAAGTAGCAGAGTTCCTATGTTTTAAAAATCTTATCCCATGGGTTTTAGCCTAAGGTCATGTGGATTTATTCGCGTAGGTAGATAAGCCCTCATGAACATATATTTGCGCGTAGGGAAAATAAATAAGGCTTGTGGTATATTATTTTGAGGGATCAACAAGAGCCCAAGAGCTAATTTAACTCCTTAGTGTGAACGATCCTTAAACTAGGAGGTCGTGCGAGCCCCAGGAGGTGGTGGGGGTTTTCATCACTCCCCAACAAATGAGAAGACAATCCTCTCCTCAAAGACAACATGAATATGATCCAAAGAAAAACAAAATATCACAAAAAATGGAAAACTTCCTAATCACTCTAGGCCTTTGAACTAAAGTATCTACATAGTGCTTTAAAGGGAGACTAATGCACTTCCCTTCATAGGTATAGTTTTCTAGTGTTGTGACCATAAGCAACATGTGTCTAGCCTCATTTTCATTTAATGCACATAAACGCATCTGCTACTAGAAACTTAGAAATCATTGGGTTAGTGATGCCTTTTATCGCACAATCTATACTTGCAGAAATCCTAAAGGAAAGTAGGCCTATATTGACGTAACACATAGATAGTCCTATCTTTGTCACCCCAATAGGATACCTCTTTCTATTTAGGAGGAGAAAATACTCACTCCAAGGGAGACGTCCCAAGACCTAGTTGGTGGATGAAGGGTAAAAAGACCAAGTAAAACCCACGCCTCTCTCTAGGTCACTCAAGGAAATAACTCACTTGGTAAATTTCAATGCGGTAAAAGGAAATGGAAATGAATCGTACCTACCCTTTACCAATGAAAAATCAAATGTTAGCAATGACAATATTTTCGATAATAGTGACTTCTTAGATGAATTATGTGTTAATGTTTATGCCATTATTATAGTTCTTTGCATTTCATTAGATAAGAGCATAAAAAGAACAAGATCACTGATAAATATACATTCACAAGAGACACAACATTTATCCTGGGAAACCCTCTAGGGGAAGAAAACCCAACAAAAAATTCTTTATCATAAATGGCTTATACAATGTTCAAGAGATAACTCAAACCAATACAGAAAGTCCTCACCAAGAGATGCGCCACCCTTCTTCTCCTCTCTCCAACTTCCAATTGCATCTTGCCTCATAAGATAATGAGAAAGTGAAGTGTGTCTTAGAAGTGAGGCGCTAGCCTCTTATTTATATCAATCTGGCACGTGTGAAGAGTCACCATCTGGCAGGGCCGACCTCTCACTCTGGGTGGGTAAACCCACCTTTAATTAATTCTGGGCCTTCCATTATAACTATTGGGGCCGACTTCTTATTCAACACTTTGTAATTGTCCGATGACCAATCTGCAAAAGGGGATTTGGTCCTTATTCAATTACCGACATGATTAATCCTCAATGGGGATTAATCTAATAACAATAATAATAATAATGACATGATTAATCCACAATGGGGATTTAATCCAGTAATAATAATGACATGATTAATCCACAATGGGGATTTAATCCAATAATAATAAGAATGCTCTTCGCAATTACATTATTTCAACACTCCCCCTTAACAAGAAGGGTATTCTTCATCAGCATCAGGTGAGAGAGGTCTGCATCATCAGTGGCATCTGGAGGACAGTATCGTCAATATAATCTTGAACCATTGTCTAGCACATTTACGAGTCATCGGAAGTTTTCTTCATCAACAACATCATCATTCTCGAAAGAATGCTATCATCATCTGCATCAAATATGTATCAGTAAAAATGATACCTCATTACAGCACTAGGCTATCACATCACAGTACTACACTAGCTCAATGTCACAGCGGTTAAGCTGGTAGCTCAATGTCAGTCACATCTTGCTTTACGTCTAACAACTAGGTCAGAAGCAAGTAATATCATCATCTCGCTTTACGTCTAACATCTAGGTAAGAAGCAAGGAATCACAACGTCATGCTTTACGTCTAACAACTAGGTCAGAAGCATGACTCATCTTTCTTTACATCTAACAACTAGGTCAGAAGCAAGGAACACATCAACATCTCGCTTTACATCTAACAATGAGGTCAGAAGCGAGGAATCATC
>JASDQU010587574.1:41097-54519 GCA_032191745.1 Picea mariana | reverse complement strand
CTGGCTTTCTCCAATACTTTCAACCATTTCAGCTTCAACCTCTGTCTTCCATCGCTTTCTTATTTTACCCTTTCCATCTTGCATGTGGTGCCCATCTGCATATGCATTGATAATTAAATCCTTCATGAAAGGATTTAGTCTAATTCCTTCACTTCACCCTGGTTCATCTGTAGGCTCTGTGTGAATTTTTGTTGCCAATATTCGTGCAACAAGATTTTCTTTCTTCTTCGTCGATAATTTTTTCAGATTATTTGAATATCCCGGTTCACTGAAAGCCGCTAAATTTGTCTTCTCCATTTTTCCTGGTTTGCCTGGAATCACAAGCTTATCTCCCTTAGCTGTACAGGAATTAGACGGACGATTCAATTTGTGATTACCATGTTCTGTAATGAAACATTAATCACCCAAAACAGAGTAATGTCACCCATGTTTTGAATGACAATCGTCATTGAGTGCCAATCATAGGTTACTATCAAAAGTCCTTGCAAGGTAAATGACTTATCACATTCAGATATTGATTTCAAATGATGAGCTTTCAGATCATTTTTTTGGCAGTGCTTACTTGACATCACACAAACGAAAAGTACCCAAACAAGTGTCTTGAGGTGATTTGACTGGCCGTCAACTTTCCCTTTCCACATGTGATCCTTGGACGTGACACATTTAATGATATTTTGACATGTGGAATTAGGATGGGATTAAGTGGTTTCGAGTTCAACTGCTTTCCCCCCCCCCGATATGCATCTGAAGGCACCACGTAGCTTCGAGACAAAATCGTAGTATTCTTATTGGCCCGCTTTCAAAAGATTAATCTCCGCGCTAGTTCTAGGCCCAATATGCCCCATGACCATTGATTTGTGGTGTCCATGATTCATGACCCTCCAGGCCCCATCCACTTCACACCTCTGCTAGATTTGATCTTGTCTGCTAGTCTATCGCTCCTCTATACTGATTTAGCATCTTGCTAAGTCCCGAGACTTGGATTCCAAATTTTTTTATAGTGATAACATGGGCTCCAACTGGGGATGTTATCCTCCCTTCGAGGTAGAAAATAACAATAGACCTTGTGCCTTATGCATTGGAGCTTCCCTCACAATAAGAGTGTGTTATACCTTGACCTGTCACCAATGTCTGTTGAAAACCGAAGTCTGCACGCCGCTCTCACTTGGAGGTTGAATGCTAGACATACTGCTAATCATATGAATGAACACTTTATTTGGATACCTAAACTTAAACATGCTTGATCCACAAGATTATTGGAACCTACCTACCCTAACTGCTGAAATGAATTGCCAATTAAGTGAAATCAAAATGCCAATGCAACCATGCCAATATTTTATCCACTGCTTGTTTACTTTGCACATGCTTGTTCCAAATCTCGTTGACCAATAACTCATTCGAGAAGTTATATATGAATTTAAATCTTAGAATTTCAAAATTATTAGGATTGTTCATTGTTTCTAGCAAAACTACATAGGGATCTTCCAACACATGCATAAAACAACAATCATGTTTTATTTATTCCACTGCATTCTTATTTTCAGGTGATTTATTGATGCAGACCTCCTTTCCTTCTAAGGGTTGCGCGACCTCCCTGTCAAGGATCTTCAATACCAAGTTGAATTGCCTCTCTGAGACCTTAATGGCCTCACTTAGGAATTAACATAGGCCCTTTTTATCCTTTGGTGGAGGTTCTATGGCACCCATGACCTCTTTCTTCACACTGCTGAACTCACAGGGTTCAGGCGCAAGCTCCTCTTCCATTGGCCCCTTCCCACATGTGACCTCAGGCTATGTCCTTGCGTAAACACATGATTGCGAGCACACCCAAGAGTGGTTTGGGATCAAATTGCTTTTCTCCCCACAGTTTACCTCTAGCCACCACGTACCCCTTCACCGATAACACGGTTTCAATTGCGGCCCGCTCTACAAAATTAAAGCTCGATCACCTTCTGGCCCCGCAATAAAGCTTGACCATTGATCTTGTGATATCGGTCGTACCTCTTGATCAATGATTGAGATCTATCTCCTTCTCTATAGATCACGCCCTCTTAGATATTCACGATTTGTTGATGCGTGGCCCTTTCAAATCAATGGTCGTGATCTACTTTGCTACTCAATACTTCAGCGATATCAATTCTCAACCTTCACGCTCTCCCATAATGATTTTATCCGGAGTACAAGATCTATCGATGCGTGTCTCCTATAGATTGATGGTCACAAATTTCTTCAGTTCTTTACGCGGAGTCCATAGATTCCTTCCACGTGTCATCCTCAAATCAATGGCTCTAGTATGCTTTGGGACTTCAACACTTTCTACCAAGACCAGATCTACGACCCTTGTTACCCTTCTCGATCAATGATGGAGATTCACTTCGAAGCTTTGATGCTTTCACTCTTTTCTTTCCTCTAGAGTATTTTGTACCAGGAGCACTAGATCTGATGCCACGCTTCCACCTCGAATCAATGGTCCTCGTTCACTTCGGGACTTTGTCTCTCTGGGCTTTGAGAGTTTCAATTCTCAACTAAAATCTCTCGAAGTGATTTCTCTAGAGTTCATGATCCGTTGCCACGTATCCCTATGGATCTGACAGTGGAAAATTACTCCGGCCCTCTGGGCTTCGTGAATTTCAATTCTCAACTGGAAATTCTTGAAGTGAGATTTTTTTTCCAGAGTTTTAGATCAGCTGACGTGTACTCCCTCTGACAATAAACGGTCGGTATTTTTCTTCGTCAATTTTCACCTCCTCCCCATCCATAACTTCTGAAGTTGTGGATCTTGCACCACCTGTCCTCCTTGATGATAGACGACCCCAAACTACTTTGGGACTTCAGAACTTTGGCAGGTTCCCTCTCCTGCATGTGTAAAGTGCTAAGGCTCACACACCTTGACTTGATTGGATGACTTTTGGTCCTCTGGCTTGGTGATCCAATGGCCACTGTCAATTTCCCTATTGAAATTTTGACTTCCTCCAACTTAGAGGATGTTCTAAGTATCCAAAGGTCTCAACCTTCGTTCCTCCTACGATTCCATCCCTTAGGCCTTGTCTATACTTCTGGAAAGGGTTATCTCTTCTGATATTTATTTCCTTCTGTTCCTTTGACTTTTTATAGAGTCACTTCGAAACTTAGCCAAAATTTGGATCTGTGCACTCCTTGCAGTAGATTCTTATGCAAGGTTTGAGTTCTTGCGGATGACTATGCATGCCTTGTAGTAGTCACTTTTCACTCCTTGCAAAGGAAAATTTACGCTATCTCTTTTGAGCTTATGAGTCGAAATAGACTTTGTCAACGCACTCCTTGCAGACTACGTGCACACCTTGCACATACTCAAATGAAGAGAAGTGATTGAAATTTTATGCAAACATTTCAAAACTACACATGCTCGCAACGAGATTCATTCATTCATGAAAACAACAATAACAAGGAATTGCAAACAATAACAACACAATGACTTTGGATCAATTTTCCTCTATTATATTCATTCAAAGTAAATTGGCTACAACTATAATTAAACATCAACTAAAAACTCAGAGATTCCTACTAACTCGCAGCAGCCTCATTTGGGCATAAAAAACCTCTATTTATCTCAGAGGGTCCTTAGGGTTCCCCCCGACTACTCGTCTACTCCAAAAAACGAAAAAACTAACTGCTACCTAAGTTCAGTTACATTCAAGACTAGGAGTGAAACCCCCATATCACTCGTGATCATTCATCTTCCAACTGTTTGATATTCTTTCATTTTTCAATCAGCTCCAAAGGATTTGCAGTAACTGCCAGCGTTTTAAGATTCCAAAATGATTGTTGAGCTCTAAGTTTTCCTACCATGCATGCTCGCTGACGATGCTCCTGAATCATTTACCCTATTGATTTCCACTAAGAGGCTAAAAAATCTATTGAGACTGCTGTAAATAACAACCTTCTGAATCGAAAGACAATCCTAACTGAAATGAAACTTCTAGTATAAAGAAATCCATATCTAATACTGACGTTGATTTTTCATCCTCTTCATTTCTAAGCTTACAACCCATTATCAGTTGTAAATTCTGATTTTTAAAATTCTCTATAAAGCATGCCACAAGGTCATAAAACACATGAGAGGACATTTCTTTTTTATGAACATAAACATAAGGGCATGTTTCCTTCACAAGTGTTTATTGTTCTTGCTCTACTTCTTTAATCCTGAGAACATTTTCAAATGAAATGGCAACAATAGGTTTGTCTACTCTTCCATGCATATCAACAAAAATATTCATACATTCTTGAACATATTCAAATATGATAGCCATATTATGTGCATCAAGGCTATCCTCTTGTTCATCAAACAATACTGATTTGGTTTTATTAACCTTCTGGAAATCTGCTTGAGGATTGTCATTTTGTCTTTCAAATGAATGAATGGAAGTAAGTTCGTGTTCATGGTCTCCTTGCAAATGTGAAAAGATGTCAGCATGAACTATTTCACAGTCTAGAGTTCTAATGGATGCATTTTCAAAACCATGATTTTCAAAGGAATCAAATAGAACAACTGTCTCTTCATTATCTTTTTATGTTTCTGATTGAAAAGTGGCATGCATTGCTTTGTTACTTTCTTGAAACTCTATGTCAGTTGTTCGTTCACCGCTTGAAGTCTTGATAGATGTAGTTTCAAAATCTTCATCCATGTCTAGGCCACTTAGAACTTGAAAAACCACATCATTCACAGGGAAATAAAGATAACTTTGAAACACTTTGTCTTGCTAGAAATCTTGTTGAATATCTTCATCAATTTCAGGAGGAGGAAAATGACTTTCAACAACAATTTCTTGATCAACTTCATCTATCTGCTCATGATTGTTTTTAACCGTTCAAAGGAAGAAACACACAATGGAAGATAGTTTTCATTTTCAAGTCCATTGTTTTCTTCATATTCAACATCATGACTGGAGGGTTTCTGATATGAAACATTATAAACATTTTTCTTTAGCAATTTGAAAGAAGCAAATCACAATGACAAGGTTTTTCCACCTGATTCAAAATATCTTTCATTATCTTCACCATTGTCATATGCATGTTTCTCAATTCTTTTAGATTGTTGAACACACTTATTTTCAAGTTCCTCTTTGACCAATGGCTGCAATTTCTTGTCAATCTATTTTAGTGAATCAATGTGATTTGGCATCAACAAACATTCCTTTTTTTCAATGATGATCTTAGCATTTTCTTTTAATAATTCAAATGAAGAAAAGCATAAAGGCAAAGAATTTCCTTCAGCTATTTCAATACCTTCTTCTTTGTGACTATGACATGTAAGCTGATGGATTTTACTACATTGCTATAAAGGAACATTCTCAAGGAGAGAAAATGAAGTTGGTTGTTCTAAGAATTAAACATCATAATCATCATTATATTTATCATATATAGGCAAATCAACAAAATTTGCAATGCCATCTAGCAAGAAATAACTTGGAGCATCAACCTATTTCTCAACAAACTGATTTGCAAAATCATCTTCATGACTGTCTACGAATGAATATATGAAACAATCAGCTCTATGCTTGTCATGGGGTAGATCAAAAACTACATAAGTTCCCTCTCTTTCAATAAGTGGGATATAATCCTTTGAACAATCATTTACATTTAAAACTTCAAGAGGACCTATGATATCATCAATTTTATGCTCAAAATTCTAGTCAAATGTTCTCTATTCATATTCATTCTCATGTCTTGGAGCACCCAACCTTTCATTTTGAATCTGTTCACATGTTAGGATATTGTGTTGAATATCCTGAGCATCATCAAACATTTGTTTTAAGGTCTTAGGTCTTCTTTCCATCAGGAGGAAAGACAAATCTAGGTGAAGGGTAGTAGCATATTGGAGCATGGAAGCAACTTCAGTGGGTTGAATTTCTATGGACAGATCATAGTAAATACTAGAAAACCTTCTACAGAACCTAGAAATAGTCTCATTTCTTTTCCCTTTAAAGGCATAGAATTCTGTAAGCTGTAGGTCTAGAGATTTTTTCTTGCCCCAAAACTTCGAAAAAACACTCTTCAATTCTTCCCATGAGCTAATTTTCTCTGGCTGCAAATGTTTAAACCATTCTTTGGTATCTCCTTTCAAGGATTGAGAGAAATCCCTCATACAAACATCGTCATGGTCAATCTCAAACAAATCTATAAAATTGTCAAACTCTTGGAGGTGTTTTTCAGCTGTGATGGCACCAAGTTCGCCATCAAACACAGGTAGGTACTTATAGTGCTTTGGAGGAAAATCACGAAGGATGTGAGGTAATTTTAAGGGTCTGTATCTATGCTGAATCTTGAAGGGTGTTGGATCAAGTATAGTAAGTGAAATATCAACCTTGGTTTGATGAGGCTCATCAACTTGGTCATGGTTATCACATGGCTCAGATGGGAGATTTTGATCAAAATCAGTGATAAACTGAGGAAATATATGTATAAATTTAAGAGGAGGATATACAATTTCAGGATTATCATGATCATAATTTGAATGTAGTAGGTAAAGAAAAAATTATTTAGCATGTTCAGGAAAGGACAAAAGGTAATTAATAATAAGAAATATTAAGTCTTGGAAAAAACACAACTTCAGGTACTTTTTTTGTCCCATGGTATCCTTTCATACCTTTTTCAAGGGGTCTCATCTTCTAGTGGAATATCTAAATCACATTTGAAGCTTGAGTGGAGCTGCCAATAAAATCTTCAGGCTATTGAGTCTTTGGGTAGTGGAGTCGTCGTAAAAATTTTGAATTCTAGATTCTTGAAAATGGAGTCTCCAGGTGAATGATATACAACCTTTCTGTGTCTAAATACTCTTCACAATTAGTACTCAGAACTGAACTTTGTCGTTTCTCCCAGGGAAGATTTCTCCTTCGCTCCCCGACAACAGCTCCCAAATGTTAGCACTCTGTAAATTTTGTCCGACTGATAGACAAATGACAGAGGTAACTGTTTCAACCGACTTTATAGTTGGGCACTAGCCTGCTCAACTTAGAGAGGGCTCTCTCATGTCACTTGACATCTCTTTGGCAATCGAAGGCTAGATTTGATTTGTTTTGGGGGTTTTTATAAAGTTGTTGGTAAGGAAGGCGAATGACACTTAGGGATATGGAGTCAAATTTCTGAAAGTGAATGAAAACAATGACTAGCCGGTAGAACTCTCCAGAGGATAAAGGCTAAATGAGGCAATGAATCTGAGCCATAAATTGTATTTAAGCAAGGCATAAGAGGTAGGAGAAAACAAATAACTGCATCATAACATTACTGAAATGAATTTTGATTTAGCTAAGAAGAAAATTACATAGTTTAAATTGCTTAAGCCGAGAGCACCACGAGATGAATTCTGGACCTTTAACTTTCCAATTTAAACAAAAGAAAATGTAAATGGAATTAAAGAACACAAGAAATACATACAATGAAAGGAGACAAAACTCATATCACCACCATTATAATATTTTCATAAAGACTTCAAAAGCTTCTGCATATATATTCAATTTGGTTCCAGAAAATTATAGAGTTTTCCTGCTACGAGGGCAAACCCCTCTCCAGTTAGTCCAACCATTCCTTTATCTTTTTGATAGTATATATAGATAAATTACATATGGATTTCAAAAYGGATCATCTTCYCYGAGATTCCAAAAATARCTATCAGTTACAAAGGGAGTAACGTACTAAAACCAAGCTCYTACTTTCTAGGGAGCRTTGTAAACAAAAAATGACACATTTGASATTTTACCCTAAATGCCACTTGTCTGCATCATCACAAAATTTCCTGAAAGATACTTAATTTAGCTTGCAGTCTATTTCAGGTTTGCAATTTCTTTCTTTAAAGTATCAAGCCAATTAGGCTAGCTTTCTCCAATACTTTCAACCATTTTAGCTTTAACCTCTGTCTTCCATCGCTTTCTTCTTTTACCCTTGCCAGCTTGCATGTGGTGCCCATCTACATATCCATTGATAATTAAATCCTTCATGACAGGATTTAGTCTAATTCCTTCACCCAACCCTGGTTCATCTGCAAGCTTTGTGCGAAAGTTTGTTGCCAATATTCATGCAACAAAATTTTCTTTCTTCTTCATCGATAATTTTGTTAGATTATTTGAATATCCTGGTTCATTGGAAGCCGCTAAATCTGTCTTCTCCATTTTCCTTGATTTTCCCAAAAGCATGAGCTTATCTCCCTTAGCTGTATAGGAATTAGAAGGACGATTCGATTTGTGATTACCCCATTCTAGAATGAAACATTAATCACCCAAAACAGAGTAATGTCACCCATGTTTTGAATGACAGTCGTCATTGAGTGCCAATCATAGGTTACTGATGAAAGTCCTTGTAAGGACAACAACTCATCACATTCAGCTATTGATTTCAAATGATAAGATTTCATATCAGTCTTTTGGCAGCGCTCACCTGCCATCACATGGACAAAAAATACCCAAACAAGTGTCTTGAGGTGATTTGACTGGCCGTCAACTTTCCCTTTCCACATGCAATCTTTGGATGTGACACATTTAATGATATTTTGACACATGGAATCGGGATGGGATCGAGTGGTTTCGAGTTCAACCGCTTTTCCCGCCAGATATGCATATGAAGGCGCCACATAGCTTCGAGACAAAACCATAGTATTCTTATCGGCCCTCTTTCAAAATATTAATCTCCATGCTAGTTCTCAGCCCGATATTCCCCACGACTATTGATCTGCAGTATCCACGATTCATGACCCGCCGGGCCCCATCCACTTCACACCTCCACTAGATTTATCCCTGTCTGCTAGATGTGACCTTGTCTACTAGTCTATCACTCCTCTATACTAATTTAGCCTCCTGCTAAGTCCCGAGACTTGGATTCCAAAAAATCTTATAGTGATAACACAACCCGAGGGCCTTGAGACACCATCTCCTTATTTATCCCTATGAGTTGGGGATATCAATACTTGAGGTTCCTTTGACATTTTTTCCACCTTTGATTCATTAAAATATCCTTTCCTCAAGCCAAAATMTTTCATTTCATCTGGAAGAGTTGGAATAACATTAACTCTTTGCTGAATAAAACCGCATTGTAGTGGGTCACTTTCAATGGCTATGAAATTTCTTTTTTTTTTGTAAGCAACATGCTAGTGTTGTACCTAATTACCAAATACAAAATAAATAATAAAGTTAAATAATATAAAAAAAATAAGTTAAAATAATAAAGATTGAAGTACGATTTCATAAATGTTATATAATAAGTCCAAAACCCAATCTCCTTCATTTGAAAATGTATGTATAAGATAAATAATTAGTGCTTGTGGATTTTGATAAATGTTAGCAATCTATCCTTTCAAATCCTTTTCTTCATATGTTAGTTTTCTAACCACAACATTGTAAACCAATAAGCTACTAAGCTTCCCTCCATCCTTTACATTGAAAAGAATAGAATCATAAGAATCATATTTTGTTCAACTTGCAAGATGTATGCTTTCAATATCACATGTTAATGGTTCTCTATTGGAGATGGATCTCTGAATATTAGGCATGTCCCTGTAACATAAATAGTGTAAATTCAATTAATTTGTGAATTAATAAAATTTATTTCTAATCTTAATCGCTAAACATATACTTTCAATATCTTACCCATAAAGATGTATCCTTATATTTTATTTTCCCTTGAAGCTTGATTGTACTAATGCTTGTTGTGTGTCTGAATAAAAAACCATAAATCTCCAAAATGTTGATTTTGTGACTTCTATAAATTCCATAACCACTTTGTTAAAATCTTGGTAAGTATAAGGCTCCTATCATATCCAATGTTTCATATATTATAACCATGAGAGATATTCACAATAACTAGGGAGTATTCTTTTTTAGGAACAATATTTGAAATTTTTTCCTAATCACCTAATATAACTTTATACTGAACAATGTTGAGCCCATTCCAAATGTAGTGATCAAGGGTGTCATCAACTTGAACATTTCAAAGACGCCTCCCTCTTTCTCCTTCAAACTGAGTTTTTTGAATAAATTTTTTGAAGGTTTCAGGTACTCCATTTGCATTTTTCTTTGGCATGTTTAATGAAACAAACAAACATATAATTATATATCTATAACTAATAAAATAGAAATAATTAACCTACAAATGAATAATATGAATGTAATAAATCAACATACCTTTTTGAATGCAATAAAAAATTGTTTCAATGCTGCTGTAGAGCTTGAATATGGATAGTTGTGTCTAACATCATCCCAACTTTCTTCATTCAACATCTTAACCATTTCCTTTTGTATTCTCATATACACCTTGTGACTAAATAAAAAAATGTTATATATATATAGAACATTGATATGTTAAATTGAAAAAAATAATTTTCTAATTCTAACATAAATAAGAAATAACTCAACAAACTTACTTTTTAAATTCATCACACATTTCTTCCATTGATAATTCACCTGACCTTACACGTTATAATATAACTATGATAAGTGTCTCATCCTTCACTCGTATCGTTATCCAAGGTTTTATAGTCATATCTTTTGGCGGATTCTTGATTTCAAGACTTGTCTTACTTGTGCTACATATTAAGGGTTTAGCCTTCTTAACCCTCTCACTTTTTTAACAATATTTCCCCATAGGCTGAAGATCTCATCTACCAAATCCCATACTTGTCTAGTTATAAATCCCAATTGAAAATAACTATCTACAACTCTGAATGCATCACTTCCTTTACGGTTTTTTTCTTTTACATTTTCCTCACCATTTGGAAAGCCTATTTCCATACAACATTTCTTCTGAAACTTCACATCAACGATTGATCTATCCCCACCACATATTTAAGAAAACTCATTGTGCATAAAACTCACCATTTGAATTAAATTCATGGACATCCTGTACTCATTATCTGTGTTATGATCCATTTCCAATAAGTTTTCTTCTACATCTGTTAAACTAGCATAAATTATACATTTGACAATCTCAAAAAGAGGGTTATTGGGATACTCTTGCATAATTTTTTTTCTAGCCTCTATATAATGATTTCATCCAATCACGTAATATTTATAGTTAAAACATTTTGATCTATCAAATTCATCCCTTATAGGAACTTCCATTGGATCAACAAGAACTAGGTAATCAACCACATGTGCATATGGATTGTACCTAATCAATGCTTTCAAGTTGTGAATATGTAAGTGATATGGTTTTCTAATTTGATATTTTTCTTTCCCTTCCATGGGTTTATAAAGATGCTACACATTCAACTGAAATGTATGACCATCATCAACTAACTTGGTCATCGTGAATTGATTTCAAATGGTATTTTGTGTTGTTTTCATAATACCATCCTCTAGATCAATACATGGTGTTATTATTTCTTTGCTACCTTTAGGAATTTCATTATGATATTTAGAGATAACCATGACTTCTTCATCATCAACTACATTTGATTTCCTCCTCTTATGATTTAAATGGGTTTCATCTAAATCAACTATCTCTTCATAATCAATATGAATGGAATCATCCATGGGCATAACTCTTTTTCATTTCTCTTGTTTATTCTTCTTGTGAGAATGAGTGATAACCTCATTGAAAATAATATCAACAACATATTCATTTGGAGTTTCCACATATTCAAATGTAAACCTTCTAGGTTTTGTAGAATGGTGACTTTTCTTTCTTCTTTCATGTTCTTCTGTGTCTACTCTTGCAGCTTCAAATTCTGTTACTCTTTGTTTCTTTTTTCTTCCTTCTTGTGCCTTATTGATATGAAATACATTGATGAATTCCATTATATTTTTCTCTGTAGAGTAAATCCCCACTAACATATGTGAAAGTCACATAGAATTTTTTTGTAAAAATAACATATTACATTTATGTGTTAAATAAGATTTAAAAATTATCATGATAATTATAATAATACATGATACAAAAATAAGAATAAATAAACTTACATTACCTCTCTCAATATGTTCAACAATATATGCACATAATTCTGTAAAAAATTCTTCCATGTTATAATTTCTCAATTTGAAATAATATCTAATCTTGATATAAGTCTTGGCTTGTTTCACGAATGCATAAACAATATCTATGTCTGGCACCAAACATATATCTTGTAAAAAACCAAGTGCTTGATAATTTCCTTATACATGTTCAAACTCATCACAATACAGATATACATGTTCTCATTTGTTGCCTTGTTTATCTTTAACAAACCAAGAATGTTCCACTCTGTTTTCATCTTCGACATATTTCTATTCTCTAACAATATTCATTGCTCTTGAGAGCTCAGGTGTAGGACATTGAAAAAATGTGATATCAATTTGTTTCCTAGCATTCATGGAGGCCCCAGTTGTAGTTTTGGATTCCATTATTGCATGTCTTGATCCAAATACATTCACATATATTTTCCTTCCTTCCATTTTTCCTAAATGAAAAAAAAAAAAAAAATTGTGTCCTTGTAATTATGATGGGAAAATGTTTACATTATAATAAAAATTAACAAATCCATCTATAATATTTGAATAATAATAATAAAAGTACTTGGCCCACGAGGGTACTAGGGGCGTTTCCCGACAACGACCCCCACCCCCATCTCTACTAGTCTGGCCCATGGGGGTGTTGGGGGCGATGCCCGACATCACCCCCCACCCCCAACTCTACTAGTCTAGCCCATGGAGGTGTTGGGGGTGATGCTCAACATCACCCCCTCCCCATGCCAACTGATAAATAACTGACTGGGGAGGGGGCGATGCCGAGCATCACCCCCAGCCTCCCGTAGGTCAAAACCTAGCCCCTGTAGGCCTATTGGATTACTGAGAGGGGGGTGAATCAGTAATAGAGAGATATAATCATTTTTAACCATAAAATGCAAGTGTTATATCAATGTAGCATTATCATCCAATAGTTTATGAGTAAATAAACAATGAACAAATGAGCAATCATACACGTACACAGTACTCCAGTGTTTTTACATGGAAACCCAAAGCGGGAGAAAACCACAAAATGATTTTTCTTATATGTCTTTAAGAATTACATTCATTGGAAGCACCAAAATCCTTTGTTTTCTAGCTGCAATTGGAAGGAGGCTCCAACCCCCTAGTTTCTGAGGCTACAACCTAAGGGAAGTTCAAACTCCCCATTTCTCTGGATACAACCAGAAGGAGGCTACAACCCCTTATGTTCTTCGGCTGCAACTGGAAGGTGGCTACAACCACCTGTCCTTGCCCCGTCCAACCTCCCTGAAATATAAGTAGAATGATGGAAACAATGTCACACTATCAGTATGAGATATACTACTGTAAACCTGTACCAATCAACCTGCACCAAACAACCTGTAACAACTTGTACCAATACCTTGTTCCAACATGTACCATACATCAACATGTACCTCAACTTGTACCATAAACAAGTGCATCAACCATGCACCAAACCTGTAACCACTTGTAC
>JASDQU010587573.1:37763-48002 GCA_032191745.1 Picea mariana | reverse complement strand
TTTACTATTTAAATCCTTTAATAAAATGTTAACTTTATTTTTGTAAAAGCGCAAGTTCCTTTGATTATCAGAATTCTCTTCAATGGTGTTCCTATGCATGGAAAATTTTAGAGTTAGGGTTAAAGATTTATGATCAGAGTCAAGCTCATGGTCATTTAAAAGGTCAAAAGTTGTTATTTGGTTGGAAACGGGGATATCATATATCACATAATGTACAACACTACTACCTAGCCCATGAATACAGGTTATTTGGTTGGATTTTCGCCACTTCATTACTCCATTGGAAATTATTAGGTCTTGAGAGCTGGAAAGCTTGACCAACTTAGTACCAAACAAATTCTCAATTAGGTCTTGAGATCTTCTTTTGTAGCTATTATATAAAACAACGTCCTCATATAGCCATAAAGGATTATGGTTGGAGTCATCACTTAAAAGAGTAGCTTGTTTAGTTGCAGTACTAGCATTAAAGTATCATAGCACGGGGATATTACCTTCATTTTTCAAATTATAAATATCTTGTTCTAAATTATTATAGGGACAATATTTATCTAGACTACTTTTCTTATAAAAAATAGAATTAATAGGTGCAAAATAAAAAAATTGCTATATACATCTTCTTAGCATTAGTGTCTGAAATTTCTATCAAAATGTATGTATTAAGAGGGTCAATTTTATGAAGTTGAATGTGAGGATAAATGTTTTTTCTAATATAACAAGATATGCCTCCTATCCCTCTATGGTGGGATTTTTTGTTCCATGCTGAACACAAGAAAAATACTTCCATGTTAGGGACCTTAGACTCCTCGTGCTCCCAAGTTTCAGCTAGACAGATAATATCAATATCACTCGGGATCCAACTTATCATAGGACCTTTGCGCCATGGAAAGCCACGACAATTCCAAAAAAGGATCTCAAGTGTCCCAAATTTCCTTTCATAAGATCATGGAAGAGAAACAATTGAAACTTATCTAATATCTCACATATTCATACATTCAACAGTGTACTCCATGCAAACATGAGAACAAGTAATAACAGAGAACATAATTTAAACAGAAATCCTACCATTCATCTAGATAGACACAGTACAGCAACACCATACACTTTGGATCAATCTTCTCTGTTATATTCATTCAAATTCTATATACATGGATACCACTCCGATAAGATTCAATAGTAATAATATGCAGCAATCTTCAACTAAATTGCAGTAGACTCATTTGGGCATTTAATACATACATTTATACAAGAGGGCTCATAGATTTTTCCCTCTGACTACCTTAGAGCTATCCTATCGAAATAAAAGCTTTCAACTACTAAGGCTTTATTACAATAAATGTTCGAGATAGACAGATAAGAGTGAATGTTGATCTGTATTGCAATCAACTACATTACAGGAAATATGATCTCCATCGATCTCATGCGATCGTGCAACCTCCAAATATTTAAGATCTTATTTAATTACAATCCATTCAAAAAGTTTTACATGATACGCCAACTTTATAATTCAAAATTATTTCAAAAGGCACGCTAGGGTGTTGAGATGTCTTCCATGTGTGCTTTGATGATGATGCTCCTGCATCATACTATGGAAAAAAAATCATGGACTCCTGTCCATGAGCTCCTGCACTGACTTTACATGATTCTGAATATCTAGTTCATTTACCCAACTGGCATCTTCTATTGGGTGTCCTTTCCACTTTACCAAATACTTAAAATAAGTCTTTCTCCTTGTATTCTTAACAATCCTCTTACCTATGATCTTCTCCATCTGTGGATTTTCTACTACAGGCATCTGCTTCTCCCACTGAATCTCTTTTTGATCTTCTGATCCTTTTGTGTCATCTTCCTTGTAAGGATATAGGTCTGAAATATTGAATATGGGCGATATACCCACATCCTTTGGCAGCTCTATCTCATAAGCATTGGCACCAAATTTCCTTAGAATCTTACATGGTCCTATCTTCTTCAACTTCATGTTTGTTATATGTTCCCTTTGGGAACCTTTCCTTTCTGATATGTGTTATAACCTGATATCCCACTTCAAATTGAAGTTCTCTTCTATGTTGATAAACTATGTGTTTATACTCTCTATTACTGTTATTCAACTTCTCTTTGATCTGATTATGAAGATTTTGCATTTCTGCAGTGAAGTCTTATGCTCCAACGCTTCTAATGCTCCAGCGCTTCTAAATTCATTCTGCTCCATATCTCTCAACTTTGATAATCCTCTTGGATTCATCCCATATACTATCTCGAATGAAATCATTCATGTACTTTTGTTTGGTGATTCATTGTATGCAAACTCTGCTTGTGACAAAATTTGATCCCACTGGCTATGATGTTCAATGACCAGACTCCTAAGAAAATTTCCTAAACTCTGATTTACCACCTCAGTTTGTCCATCCATTTGAGGGTGATCTTCTAAACTAAAATACATTTATATCCCCAGCTTCTTCCACAATGTCCTCCAGAAATGACCAACAAATTTAGTGTCTCTATCTGAGGCAATACTCTTAGAAAACCCATGAAGTTTCACAACTTCCTTGAAAAATTAATTTGCAATGAGTGTTGCATCATTAGTTTTCTGGCATGGGATAAAGTGTGCCATATTTGAGAATACATCCACTACAACAAATATGGAATAACTTCCCCTTTGTGTTCTTGTAAATCCTAACACAAAATCCATTCCTATTGCATCCCAAGGCCTATTTGGAATAGACAAGGGTTGATACAATCTAGTTTTTTGTTTCTTTAATTTTGCATACTGGAAAATCTTACATATTTTTACAAACTTCTTCACCTTTTCCCTCATACCTAACCAATAGTATGAACTTTTCAACTGTGCAAATGTCTTGTCATGGCCAAAATGTCCTTCTATACGTCCACTATGTTTTTCCTTGAACAGATTTTCTCTCATTGAGCACTTTAGTATGCACAACTGACAACATTTAAAAAACAATCCATCTTGAATCAAATACTCTGTCTACTGGCTTTTGTCTATGAGAAAAATATTTTCACATGCTTCATATGCCTCTTTAAAATCTGGGTCATCATAATACATCTCCTTAAGGTGTTCAAACCCTAAGGTTTTCACTTGAAATTCCTACAGAATCAGACATCTCCTGCTCAATGCATCAACAACTTTGTTAGAATTACCAGAAATATCTTTAATGAAAAAAGTTAAATTTTTCATAAATTCTATCCACTTAGCATGTCTTTCATTTAACTTCTCTTGTCTGGTTATGAATTGTAAATCGTGATTATTGCTATACAAAACAAATTCTTTTGAAACAAGGTAGTGCCTCCATTTCTTCAAGGCTTGAATTATTGCATAAAATTATTTATCATATGTGGAGTAATTTATCTTAGTGTCATTCATATTCTCACTTAAATAAGCAATAGGCCTATTATCTTGGCTCAATATTAATCCAATTGCAACTCCACTAGCATCACATCTTACTTGAAATGTCTTCTTGAAATTTGGCAAGAACAAAATCGGTTGTTATGTTATCTTATCCTTCAATATCTCAAAAATTTGCTCAACTTCTTTTGTCCACTTAAAATAATTGTGTCTCTTCTTCACTGTATCTAATATTGGTGCAAAAATCCCACTGAAATTTCTAATGAACTTCCTGTAGAAACTTGTTAATCCATGGAAGCTTCTCACCTTGAATATGCTTCTTGGCGATGGCCATTCTCTGATTGCTCTCACCTTCTCTAGATACATATTCAATTCATTTTAAGATATCAAAAAACCCAAGTAAATGAGTTGTGTCTTCATAAAAGAGGACTTCTTTAGATTTATCAATAGCATCTCCCACTGCAATCTTCTCATTAATAATGTTAAATGCCTCAATTTATCTTCTTCAATTTTACTGAAGACTAATATATCATCCAGATATACAATCACAAACTTACCAATGATAGCTTCCAATACCTCATTCATCAACCTCATAAAAGTACTTGGGGCATTTGTCAAGCCAAATGGCATAACAAGCCACTCATACAACACTTTATTTGTTTTGAAGGTTGTTTTCCACTCATCACTTGTCTCCTTACCTCCTCATTCTCTTGAGGTGTTAATTTGTATGTTTCTTTGTTCGGCAGACTTTCTCCTCGTATTAGATCAATGTGATGGTTGATACTCCTGATGGGTGGTAATGAGCTAGGTAACTCATCCACTACTATGTCAGTAAAATTCTCCAACAAATCCTGAATTTCTTCAGGAAGATCACCCATAGAAGTACATGTAAGGATGAATCTGGGATTCCTAATCACAACAAATTGCATCTCTCGTTCCTTCTTGACTTCACTCAGGAGATCCTTCCCACTCATGAGAAGTATACGTGTGTTGGATTCGTCCTTTACTTTCTTTCCTCTATTAGCAGTAACATGTGTGTCCTACAATTCTTCTCCAAAGTATAAGTATTTTTTCTCCCATCATGAATGACATTTCTGTCAAACTTCCATGGTCTCCCCAAAAAAATATGATATACATCAATGGGAATCACATCACAAAAAATCTCATCTCTATATCCTCCTAACTTAAATTCAACTAGGAATTGTTTAGTTACCATTACCTGGTGTCCATTCTACAACCATGAGACTCTATATGGACTTGGATGTGCAGTTGTCTCCAGCTCCAATTTCTCCACCATATATGTGGATATTAAGTTATCAGTGGTCCCACTGTCAATTATCACCTTGCATACCCTATCTTTAGTCCTGCAAGTAGTTCTGAACAAAATATTCCTCTGCACTGGTTTTTCAACCTCTGGCTCTGGCTTCAAGAGAACCTTGTTCATCATCAGATATTTCCCATCTTCCACACCTTCTAATTCAACATTCTGCTTCTGCAGTTTCGAAATGTCTTTCCACATGCATAACACTTCACCTCTCCTCCTCTACCTCTGCCTCTTCCTCTTCCTCGAGGAAAAGAATTCCTTCCAACATATTGTCTCCCTAAGGAAATTCCTCCTCTTTCTGAGTGACTGTGTGGTTTTCTAGTCTCAACCATGGGCTTCTATGCCTTATCATCGAAAATTCACGTACCTCTATTTAGACTCCTTCCTCTGCTTCGTTGGCTCTATTATTTGGTCAACTTGTCATCTACCTTCAATGAAATATGATAAGCATCCTCCACTATTCTCATTGTCATCATGTTGATTTCATCCCGGATTTCATAAATTAGGCTATTTATATACCTAGAAAAGTTTTCATCATCTTTTTCTCTATGTCCAGCCCTGATGTTAGGCTTGTAAAACTCCTCTGTGTACTCTTTCACTGTCATTCCCTTCTATCTCAGGTTCTACAAATTCCTGAACGGATTTATCTAGTAGTCATTGGGTATGAATTTAGCCTTCATCTTGGCTACCATTATGTCCCAATTCTTGATCTTTTGTTTTCCTTTGCATCTTCTATCAACCTATAGTTCATCCCACAACAGCGTTGCATGTTCTTTTAATATGGTGACAACATGTTTCACCTTCTTCTCCTCATCGATGTCTTCATAGTTGAAGTACTTCTCCATTGATCTTATCCAATCCAACAATTATTCAACATCTAGATTTACTTCATACATCGGGATGTCTATCTTTTCTCTAGCTCCCAACTTGAAAACCTCTTTCAGCAAGAGTTCTTATGCAGCATCTTCTCCTACAGCTTCTTCAACTTCCATTTCTTTGCTCTATGCATCACTGACGTCTCCAGCATCAGGTTCTCTCCTTTGTGTTGTCTCCATAGCATCCAACCTTCCATGAAGTTCTCTCATCTCCCTTTCAATAGCTCAATTTTCTACAGGTAGCTCTGCACATCTTCTAGGAGGAATCATGCTAACATTTTCTTCACATGGAGCATAATTTGAGGCTCTGATACCACTCCAATGTAACCCCCTCCACTCCTCGAGGTTTCTCAACCTCTCGGTCAAGGATCTTCACGAATTAGCTTAGCCAAATTATCTCCTCGAGACCCTACTATCCCCTAAATCTATTTAACACAGGCCCTTTATCACCTTAGGCACAGGTCATATGGAACCCATGGGCCCTTTTCTTAGCGCTCTTTAAAATTTTAAAACTAACGGGCGATAGATCCTTGTGTTAGCCCCTCTCCGCATGGAACCTCAAGCTATGACCTGGGGCTAAACCTCTTAAATAAATTCACAACTTTGAGATTCAGATGTTTTGGAAAAATTCACAACCTTTTTCCCTAACCCTAAACCACAAACTCACCTGAATGATCAATGGTTCTCGCTTATCTGACAACCAACAGTTGTGATCCGCTTTGAAATTCAACGTTCGGGAGTTTTGAATGTTCCAACACCTTTTTCTCCTGAAGTGCTTCACACCTGAAGCTACATATCGTGCGCCACATGCTCACCTCGATCAATGGCTGAGATTCGCCCTTCACTCCACTTTGGACGACCGATAGTCAACTCTCCTCTGTGCTTGGTCTTTCAGAGTGTCATTTCTAAGGCATGGATCTTCGCACTCCATGTGTCCTCTACTCATCAATGACTTTTGTTGATTTCATCCTTCAAGACTTGCGACCTTCAGAATTTCACTCTCTTGTTTCTCCCGAAGTTATGGATATGATGCCAAGTCTTCAGATGAACAACAGCTAAAATTTTCCTTCTGTGATCTGACAACATGTTTCCACCTCAGATCAACGGCCATGATCTCCTTTGCTAGTTCAACCTTCGATATTTTTGGTTATTCCACCTAGCCTTTCCTTCGAATAAATCTTCCTATGAAGTTTTTGGATCTCTGCCACATATCCTCGCTGCAACCAACAACTAGGATCACTTTTCTCTTCGTGACTTCGGCATAAAACATTGTTTGTTCCACACAATTTCTCTGAAGCTCTTCCTCCTAAACTTGCTTATCCACTGCCATGTATCCTCCTCACAATCAACAGATAGTATTACTTCACGACTTGACGAATTCGGCGATCCCCACTCTTCAAACACTTCAAAACATCTAAACCACGAAGTGTCAAAAGACTCTACGACTAACCTCCATGCAACTCTCCCAGATATGATAGTCTAGAACGATCCCACTTCCTCCTGAACAAATATTGCTCGTTAGTTTATGAAATATTAAAGCGATCCTCCCTATTGAAGGATTCTCCCCCCGCTATCTCTTCTGAACTTGTTCCTCCTTTGAACTTTTATTACTTAGATCATTTTCTTTGACACTTAGACAAAATTTACCCTATGCATTCCTTGCAATAGGTCTTCCTCCATGACTTAGCTTCTTTGTGGGAGACTGTGCACACCTTGCACCAGTTCTTACACTCTTCTGAAAATACTCTTAAGTTACTCCTCCTGAGCTTCTGATTCTAAAGAATCTGTCAATGCACTCCTTGTGAACAACATGCACTCCTTGCATACAAAGCTCCAAGTTATATCTCCTGAGCTTCTGAGTCGATCTTGACTCTCTCAACGCACTCCTTGCAGACAATATGCACTCCTTGCATAAGCTCATAGAAGAGAAGCAATTGAAATGTATCTAATATCTCACAGATTCATACATTCAATAGTGTACTTCATGCATACATGAGAACAAGTAATAACAGAGAAAATAATTTAAACATAAATCCTACCATTCATTCAGATAGACACAGTACAACAACACCAGACACTTTGTATCAATCTTCTCTATTATATTCATTCAAATGATATATACATGGAAACAACTCTAATAAGCTTCAACAGCAATAACATTCAACAGTCTTCAACTAAATTCCAGCAGCCTCATTACATACATTTATACAAGAGGGCTCATAGCGTTTTCCCTATGACTACCTTAGAGCTATCCTATCGAAATAAAATATTTCAACTACTAAGGATTTATTACAATAATATTTGAGATAGACAGATAAGAGCAAATGTTGATCTGTACTGCAATCAACTAGATTAAAGGAAATATGATCTTCATCAATCTCATGCGATCATTCAACCTCCAAATATTTAAGATCCTTTTTAATTACAATCCATTCAAAAATATTTACATGATACACCAACTTTTAAATTCAAAATTATTTCAAAAGGCACGGTAGGGCGTTGAGCTGTCTTCCATGTGTGCTTTGATGACAATTCTCCTGCATCAATGTTTCAATGGCCTACTTAGCATCAGAATGGATGTGGACGAGCCCTCTGATTTCCCAATAAATGGAGTCGACAAAGCTTCATCAATGAGTGGACAGTACTAATTTTCCTCTTCCATGTTAGTAACCAGACCCGACGTCTCATCAAAGTGGGTAGTCTGAGGAGGATACTTATGTGGCTCACTGTCAGGGACACCATCATTTCTTCTTTGGACAACAAGGTAGCATAGATATGATGGGCCTCTGTGAGAGAGACCACGCTCATGAGGCATGATTCCAATGTTAAGGGCATGGAGCTGTAGGTAGGAAAAAAGAAACCAGAGTTGATCACATCTGTATTTCCCGAGAGGAGAATCCAAATGCATCAACAAATCCCGAAAGAGAAACATGACAAGAAAATTGGAAAGGTGTATATAAATGATCATGTTTCAGTGCATTAAGGGAGTAGTTATAGCAAAGGTGACATCATCCTCTATGGTATGCTTCCTCATTAAGCTTGGCAGCATCTTGAACCAATGAACCTGAATTCACATGGGGTGAGAACTCCCATCAACAATGCCCTACATTGAATACATCCTCGTGAAGGGAAGCCACGGGGAGAGGTGGAAAGTAGGGATTGGATTTATGTGCATGGTCATGCACATGGAACCTCATCTAAGGAGTTGTGATGTGAGTCTACAAAGGCTAGGAATTGTTGGAAAATGGGTGGAACTGGGAAATAATTACCATCAAGGAGGATTCCATTACTTGATAAGGCAACCCCTTCATTAGCAAGTTTGTCTGCCACTTTTTTTTCTTCTCTACAAACATGATAAGGAATAAGGATGAGGCCATGATAAAGAAGGGACTTGAGGAGTTTGAGTGAGTTGAGGAGGTTCCAGCTAGGAGATAGTTTGGTTGGGTTAGAGCCATGGATGATTCTAGTAACAAGAGAAATAATGAGTTGACAGTCTCCCTCTATGATGATCTAATTTAAACCTAGGAGTGAAGCAAGCTGAATTCCACGAATTAGGCCCCATAACTCTATTCAATTATTGGTATCAAACCCAAAGTTTCAAGCCAAAATGTGACTGATAATGGCATCATTTTTTTATGATCACCACCCCAAAGTCTCCAGGTCCTAGGTTTCCCTTAGAATCCCCATCAAAGTTCATCTTGAAGAAACCTAGAGGGGGGGATTACCAAATGTTGGGGTTTTGCAAGGCCATTGTTCAAAGATGGGAACTGGAAGGAGAAGTAATGGGATCAATGTTTAGATGCCACTTGGAAAGAGTGATACTCTCAGTGGGATCACAATTTATATCCTCAGCATTCCATTGTTTTCATCTCACGGTCTCTTGAATGTTGTTGAAAATCTTAGACCAAACAAAATCCATTAAGGAAGTATTAGAATGGAAGATTCACCTATTACGTTCCTTCCATATTTGTTAGACCAAAAAACCTAGAATAAACTACCAAATCCTGTTGAGGATAGGATTTTTATAGGAATCCATTCTCCATCGTTCTATAGATTGGATAATCCTATCTTCTGAACGGATACAAAGAGGACAAGTTGAGGGTCCAATAAATCCTTTTTTCCTTAAGTTGTCCCAACTGAGGCTACGATTTTTTTCTAGAAGCCAAAGAAAGGTTGAGAGATTAAACATTAACATGGTATTAGAGCCAACCTGAAGGAAGCATATTTCGCAAGAGAAAAACGTCACTGTTGTCGTACATGCAAATTAGGGTTTTTCAAAAGTGAATCTTTTCAGCTCCAAAACCACCTAGAAAGTTGCGCCCTCCCCCGAGGGTCATTTTGGCATCATCAGCGCACCTTTTTAGTGGTTGGATCTCCTGGAAAGTGAAACCCTAGTTTCACAAAGTACCAAAAGTACTAGAAGTACCAGAAGTACCAAAGTACCAAAGGTACTAGAAGCACTAGTCCAGAAATCCGCAGATCAGATATGAAGTAGTAAAAGTTGGATTTTTAGAAATCTGACTGCACCAGCTAACTCGCCTCAGCTCAGCGCATCTATCCCTTGGATCAGAATTTCAAAATTTGAAGTTTTAAAAATTAGGGTTTTCTCATAAAACACTAAAGTTGCAGTAGCAGTCGTACTACTAGTGGTAGTCACCCTTGCAGTTTTCTTAAGAGTT
>JASDQU010587573.1:23329-37300 GCA_032191745.1 Picea mariana | reverse complement strand
GCTTATCTGCTCCAGGTCCCAATTGATACATAAGTACGCCTAAATATGGATTCTTTTATTCAATCGGCGGCGCTTCTCAAAATAGTCACAACCGTGACCCTGACGTTCCTCTTTGAAGTCTTTTCCGTCTTCCCGTGCAGGCTCGCACGACGAGGTGCGGATGCTCCTGCATCATTGTATCCCTTCATTTTGTTGGATAATAATAAAGAAAGGACCTGGCAATTTCTCTGGTCGACGTAGCCCACACTGGGTGAACCACGTAAATCTGTGTCTCTCCTGTATTATGTATCTTCTGTGTTTTGTTTCCGCATTTGTTTTATTTTATTGCTCCGTGGTCCTGTTTTTCTAACATAAATTGCAGTAGCCTCATTTGGGCATTTAATACATACATTTATACAAGAGGGCTCATAGATTTTTCCCTCCGACTACCTTAGATCTATCCTATCCAAATAAAATCTTTCAACTACTAAGGCTTTGTTACAATAAATTTTCGAGACAGACAGATAAGAGTGAATGTTGATCTGTATTGCAATCAACTACATTATAGGAAATATGATCTCCATCGATCTCATGCAATCGTGCAGCCTCCAAATATTTAAGATATTATTTAATTACAATCCATTCAAAAAGTTTTACATGATACGCCAACTTTATAATTCAAAATTATTTCAAAAGGAACGCTAGGGTGTTGAGATGTCTTCCATGTGTGCTTTGATGACGATGCTCCTGCATCATACTCTGGAAAAAAAATCATGGACTCCTGTCCATGAGCTCCTGCACTGACTTTACATGATTCTAAATATCTGCTTCATTTACCCAACTGGCATATTCTATTGGGTGTCCTTTCCACTTTACCAAATACTCAAAATAAGTCTTTCTCCTTGTATTCTTACCAATCCTCTTACCTATGATCTTCTCCATCTGTGGATTTTCTACTACAAGCATCTGCTTCTCCCACTGAATCTCTTTTTGATCTTCTGATCCTTTTGTGTCATCTTCCTTGTAAGGATATAGGTCTGAAATATTGAATATGGGCGATATACCCACATCCTTTGGCAGCTCTATCTCATAAGCATTGGCACCAAATTTCCTTAGGATCTTACATGGTCCTATCTTCTTCAACTTCAGTTTGTTATATGTTCCCTTTGGGAACCTTTCCTTTCTGATATGTGTTATAACTTGATATCCCACTTCAAATTGAATTTCTCTTCTATGTTGATCAACTATGTGTTTATACTCTCTATTATTGTTATTCAACTTCTTTTTGATCTGATTATGAAGCTTTTGCATTTCTGCAGTGAAGTCTTATGCTCCAATGCTTCTGATGCTCCAGCGCTTCTGAATTCATTCTACTCCATATCTCTCAACTCTAATACTCCTCTTGGATTAATCCCATATACTATCTCGAATGGGCTCTTTCATGTACTTTTGTTTGGTGATTCATTGTATGCAAACTCTGCTTGTGACAGAATTTGATCCCACTGGCTATGATGTTCAGTGACCAGACTCCTAAGAAAATTTCCTAAACTTTGATTTACCACCTCAGTCTGTCCATCCATTTGAGGGTGATATTCTAAACTAAAATACATTTATATCCCTTCTTCCACAATGTCCTCCAGAAATGACCAACAAATTTAGTGTCTCTATCTGAGGCAATACTCTTAGAAAACCCATGAAGTTTCACAACTTCCTTGAAAAAAAAAATTGCAATGTGTGTTGCATCATTAGTTTTCTGGCATGGGATAAAGTGTGACATATTTGAGAATACATCCACTAAAACAAATATGGAATCACTTCCCCTTTGTGTTCTTGTAAATCCTAACACAAAATCCATTCCTATTGCATTCCAAGGCCTATTTGGAATAGACAATGGTTGATACAATCCAGTTTTTTGTTTCTTTCATTTTGCATACTGGAAAATCTTACATATTTTTACAAACTTCTTCACCTTTTCCCTCATACCTGGCCAATAGTATGAACTTTTCAACTGTGCAAATGTCTTGTCATGGCCAAAATGTCCTGCTATACCTCCACTATGTTTTCCTTCAGCAGATTTTCTCTCATTGGGCACTTTAGTATGCACAACTGACAACATTTAAAAAACAATCCATCTTGAATCAGATACTCTGTCCACTGGCTTTTGTCTATGAGCACAATATTTTCACATGCTTCATATGCCTCTTTAAAATCTAGGTCAACACAATACATCTCTTTAAGGTGTTCAAACCCTAAGGTTTTCACTTGAAACTCCTGCAGAATCAGACATCTCCTGCTCAATGCATCAGCAACTTTGTTAGAATTACCAGAAATATCTTTAATGATAAAAGTTAAATTTTTCATAAACTCTATCCACTTAGCATGTCTTTGATTTAACTTCTCTTGTCTGGTTATGAATTGTAAATCCTGATTATCGCTATACAAAACAAATTCTTTTGGAACAAGGTAGTGCCTCCATTTCTTCAAGGCTTGAATTATTGCATAAAATTATTTATCATATGTGGAGTACTTTATCTTAGTGTCATTCATATTCTCACTTAAATATGCAATAGGCCTATTATCTTGGCTCAATATTAATCCAATTGCAACTCCACTAGCATCACATCTTACTTGAAATGTCTTCCTGAAATCTGGCAAGACCAAAATCGGTTGTTGTGTTATCTTATCCTTCAATATCTCGAAACTTTTCTCAACTTATTTTGTCCACTTAAAATAATTGTGTCTCTTCTTCACTGTATCTAATATTGGTGAAAAAATCCCACTAAAATTTCTAATGAACTTCCTATAGAAACTTGTTAATCCATGGAAGCTTCTCACCTTGAATATGCTTCTTGGCGATGGCCATTCTCTGATTGCTCTCACCTTCTCTGGATCCATATTCAATTCATTTTAAGAGATCAAAAAACCCAAGTAAATGAGTTATGTCTTCATAAAAGAGGACTTCTTTAGATTTATCAATAGCATCTCCCACTGCAATTTTCTCATTACTAATGTTAAATGCCTCAATTTCTCTTCTTCAATTTTACTGAAGACTAATATATCATCCAGATATACAATCACAAACTTACCAATGATATCTTCCATCACCTCATTCATCAACCTCATAAAAGTACTTGGGGCATTTGTCAAGCCAAATGACATAACAAGCCACTCATACAACACTTTGTTTGTTTTGAAGGTTGTTTTCCACTCATCACCTTCTCTCATTCTTATCTGCTGATATCCACTCTTCAAATCTATCTTTGAAAAATAATTTGCTCCACTCAAACAAAATATTATGTCATTCATCCTTGGAAAAGGAAATATGTACATGATGGTGATCTTTTTTATGGCTCTTGAGTCTATACACATTCTCCATCGTCCATCTTTTTTTGGGCTTGACACAGTTGGTATCCTGCATGGACTCAATATTTCTCCAACCAAACCCGTGTCCATCAAATCATGGACTTGTCTCCTTACCTCCTCATTCTCTTGAAGTGTTAATTTGTATGATGCTTTGTTCGATAGACTTTCTCCTGGTATTAGATCAATGTGATGGTTGATACTCATGATGGGTGGTAATGAGCTAGGTAACTCATCCACTACTATGTCAGTAAAATTCTCCAACAAATCTTGAATTTCTTCAGGATGATCACCCATAGAAGTACATGTAAGGATGAATCTGGGATTCCTCATCACAGCAAATTGCATCTCTCATTCCTTCTTGACTTCACTCAAGATATCCTTCCCACTCATGAGAATTATACATGTGTTCGATTCTTCCTTTACTTTCTTTTCCTCTATTGGCAGTAACATGTGTGTCCTACAATTCTTCTCCAAAGTATAAGTATTTTTTCTCCCATCATGAATGACATTTCTGTCAAACTTCCATGGTCTCCCCAACAAAACATGACATATATCCATGGGAATCACATCACAAAAAATATCATCTCTATATCCTCCTAACTTAAACTCAACTAGGAATTGTTTAGTTACCATTACCTGGTGTCCATTCTGCAACCATGAGACTCTATATGGACTCGGATGTGCAGTTGTCTCCAGCTCCAATTTCTCCACCATATATGTGGATACTAAGTTATCAGTGCTCCCATTGTCAATTATCACCTTGCATACCCTATCTTTAGTCTTGCAAGTAGTTCTGAACAAACTATTCCTCTGCACTGGTTTTTCAACCTCTGTCTCTAGCTTCAAGAGAACCTTCTTCATCATCAGATATTTCCCATCTTCCACACCTTCTAATTCAACATTCCGCTTCTACGGTTCCAAAATGTGAGATTCACCTCCTCCTTCTTTATTTCTCTCGGGGCATTCCCAAAACATGTTTCATGTCTTTCCACATGCATAACACTTCACCTCTCCTCCTCTGCCTCTGCCTCTTTCTCTTCCTCTTCCTCGGGGAAAAGAATTCCTTCCAACATATTGTCTCCCTCGGGAATTTCCTCCTCTTTCTGAGTGACTGTGTGGTTTTCTAGTCTCAACCCTGGGCTTCTATGCCTTATCATGGAAAATTCCCTTACCTCTATTTAGACTCCTTCCTCTGCTTCGCTGGCTCTATTGTTTGGCCAACTTGTCATCTACCTTCAGTGCAATATGATAAGCATCCTCCACTATCCTCATTGTCATCATGTTGATTTCATCCCTGATTTCATATCTCAGGCTATTTATATACCTAGAAACCTTTTCATCATCTTTTTCTCTATGTCTAGCCCTGATGTTTGGCTTGTAAAACTCCTCTGTGTACTCTTTCACTGTCATTCCCTTCTATCTCAGGTTCTGCAAATTCCTGAACAGATTTATCTAGTATTCATTGGGTATGAATTTAGCCTTCATCTTGGCTACCATTATGTCCCAATTCTTGATCTTTTGTTTTCCTTTGCATCTTTTGTCAACCTGTAGTTCATCCCACAACAGCGTTGCAGGTCCTTTTAATATGGTGACAGCATGTTTCACCTTCTTCTCCTCATCGATGTCTTCATAGTCAAAGTAATTCTCCATTGATCTTATCCAATCCAACAATTATTCAGCATCTAGATTTACTTCATACATCGGGATGTCTATCTTTTCTCTAGCTCCCAACTTGACAACCTCTTTCAGCAAAAGTTCTTATGCAGCATCTTCTCCTGCAGCTTCTTCAACTTCCATTTCTTTGCTCTATGCATCACTGACGTCTCCAGCATCAGGTTCTCTCCTTTGTGTTGTCTCCATAGCATCCAACCTTGCATGAAGTTCTCTCATCTCCCTTTCCACAGCTCAATTTTCTATAGGTAGCTCTGCACATATTCTAGGAGGAATCGTGCTAACCTTTTCTTCACATGTTGCATAATTTGAGGCTCTGATACCACTCCAGTGCAACCCCCTCCACTCCTCGGGGTTGCTCAACCTCTCGGTCAAGGATCATCACGAATTAGCTTAGCCAAATTATCTCCTCGAGACCCTGCTATCCCCCAAATCTATTTAACACAGGCCCTTTATCACCTTAGGCACAAGTTATATGGAACCCGTGGGCCCTTTTCTTAGCGCTCTTTAAAATTTTAAAACTAACAGGCGCTAGATCCTTGTGTTAGCCCCTCTCCACATGCAACCTTGAGCTATGACCTGGGACTAAACCTCCTAAAGAACTTCACAAATTTGGGCTTTGGATGTTTTGGAAAAAGTCACAACCTTTTTTCCCTAACCTTGAACCGCGAACTCACTTGAATGATCAATGGTTCTCGCTTATCTGACAGCCAACAACTATGATCCGCTTCAAAATTCAGCGTTCGAAAGTTTTGAATGTTCCAAAACCTTTTTCTCCTGAAGTGCTTCACACCTAAAGCTACATATCATGCACCACATGCTCACCTCGATCAATGGCTAAGATTCGCCCTTCACTCCACTTTAGACGACCAATAGTCAACTCTCCTCTGTGCTCGTTCTTTCAGAGTGTCATTTCTATGCCATGGATCTCCGCACTCCACGTGTCCTCTACTCATCAATGACTCTTATTGATTTTGTCCTTCAAGACTTGAGATCTTCAGGATTTCACTCTCCTGTTTCTCCCGAAGTTATGGATATGATGCCAAGTCTTCAGATGAACAACAGCTGAAATTTTCCTTCTGTGATCTGACAACACGTTTCCACCTCAGATCAATTGGCCACGATCTCCTTCGCTAGTTCGGCCTTCGAGATTTTTGGTTACTCCACCTGGCCTTTCCTTTGAATAAATCTTCCTCCGAAGTTTTTGGATCTCTACCACGTATCCTCGCTGCAACCAACGACTAGGATCACTTTGCTCTTCGTGACTTCGGCATAAAACATTATTTGTTCCATGCAATTCCTCTAAATCTCTTCCTCCTAAACTTGCTTATCCACTGCCACGTATCCTCCTCACAATCAACGGATAGTATTACTTCACGGCTTGAGGAATTCGGCGATCCCCACTCTTCAAACACTTCAAAACATCTAAACCACGAAGTGTCAAAGGACTCCACGACTAACCTCTGTGCAACTCTCCCAGATATGACGGTCTAGAACGATCCTGCTTCCTCCTGAACAAATCTTGCTCGTTAGTTTATGAAATCTTAAAGGGATCCTCCCTATTGAAGGATTCTCCCCCCACTATCTCTTCTGAACTTGTTCCTCCTTCGAACTTTTATTCCTTAGATCGTTTTCTTTGACATTTAAACAAAATTGACCCTATGCATGCCTTGCAATAGGTCTTCCTCCACGACTTAGCTTCTTTGTGGGAGACTGTGCACACCTTGCACCAGTTCTTACACTCTTCTACAAATACTCTTAAGTTACTCCTCCTGAGCTTCTAAGTCAAAAGACTCTGTCAATGCACTCCTTGCGAACAATATGCACTTCTTGCATACAAAGCTCCAAGTTATATCTCCTGAGCTTCTGAGTTGATCCTGACTCTGTCAACGCACTCCTTGCGGACAATATGCACTCCTTGCATAAGCTCGTAGAAGAGAAACAATTGAAATGTATCTAATATCTCACAGATTCATACATTCAATAGTGTACTTTATGCATACATGAGAACAAGTAATAACAGAGAAAATAATTTAAACAGAAAGCCTACCATTCATTCAGATAGACACAGTACAGCAACACCAGACACTTTGGATCAATCTTCTCTATTATATTCATTCAAATGATATATACATGGAAACAACTCTAATATGCTTCAACAGCAATAACATTCAACAGTCTTCAACTAAATTCCAGCAACCTCATTTGGGCATACAATACATACATTTATACAAGAGAGCTCATAGAGTTTTCCCTATGACTACCTTAGAGCTATCCTATCGAAATAAAAGATTTCAACTACTAAGGATTTATTACAATAATATTTGAGACAAACAAATAAGAGCGAATGTTGATCTGTACAGCAATCAACTAGATTAAAGGAAATATGATCTTCATCAATCTCATGCAATCATTCAGCCTCCAAATATTTAAGATCTTTTTTAATTACAATCCATTCAAAAATATTTACATGATACGCCAACTTTTAAATTCAAAATTATTTCAAAAGGTGCGCTAGGGCGTTGAGTTGTCTTCCATGTGTGCTTTGATGACAATGCTCCTGCATCAGTGTTTCAGTGCCCTACTTAGCATCGGAATGGATGTGGACAAGCCCTTTGATTTCCCAATAAATGGAGTCGACGAAGCTTCATCAATGAGTGGACAGTACTAATTTTCCTCTTCCATGTTAGTATCCAAACCCGACATCTCATCAATGTGGGTAGTCTGAGGAGGATACTTGTGTGGCTCACTGTCAGGGACACCATCATTTCTTCTTCGGCCAACAAGGTAGCATAGATATGATGGGCCTCTGTGAGAGAGACCACGCTCATGAGGCATGATTCCAATGTTGAGGGCATGGAGCTGTAGGTGGGAAAAAAGAAACCAGAGTTGATCACATCTGCATTTCCCCAGAGAAGATTCCAAATGCATCAACAAATCCTGAAAGAGAAACATGACAAGAAAATCAAAAAGGTGTATATAAATAATCATGTTTCAGCGCATTAAGGGAGTAGTTACAGCAGAGGTGACATCATCCTCTATGGTACGCTTCCTCATTAAGCTCGGCAGCATCCTGAACCAATGAACTTGAATTCACATGGGGTGAGAACTCCCATCAACAATGCCCTACATTGAATACATCCTCGTGAAGGAAAGCCAAGAGGAGAGGCGGCAAGTAGGGGTTGGATTTATGTCCATGGTCATGCACATGGCACCTCATCTAAGGAGTTGTGATGTGAGTCTACAAAGGCTAGGAATTGTTGGAAAATGGGTGGAACTGGGAAATAATTACCATCAAGGAGGATTCCATTACCCGATAAGGCAACCCCTTCATTAGCAAGTTTGTCTGCCACTTTTTTTTCTGCTCTACAAACATGATAAGGGATAAGGATGAGGCCATGATAAAGAAGGGACTTGAGGAGTTTGAGTGAGTTGAGGAGGTTCCATCTAGGAGATATTTTGGTTGGGTTAGAGCCATGGATGATTCTAGTAACAAGAGAAATAATGAGCTAACAGTATCCCTCTATGATGATCTAATTTAAACCTAGGAGTGAAGCTAGCTGAATTCCATGAATTAGGCCCCATAACTCTATTCAATTATTGGTATCAAACCCAAAGTTTCAAGCCAAAATGTGACTGATAATGCCATCATTTTTTTATGATCACCACCTCGAAGCCTACAGGTCCTGGGTTTCCCTTAGAATCCCCATCAAAGTTCATCTTGAAGAAACCTGGAGGGGGGAATTACCAAATGTTGGGGTTTTGCAAGGCCATTGTTCAAATATGGGAACTGGAAGGAAAAGTAATGGGATCAATGTTTAGATGCCACTTGGAAAGAGTGATACTCTCAATGGGATCACAATTTATATCCTCAGCATTCCATTGTTTTCATCTCACGGTCTCTTGAATGTTGTTGAAAAGCTTGGACCAAACAAAATACATTGAGGAAGTCTTAGAAAGGAAGATTCACCTATTACGTTCCTTCCATATTTGTTAGACCAAAAAACCTAGAATAAACTACCAAATCCTGTTGAGGATAGGATTTTTATAGGAATCCATTCTCCATCGTTCTATATATTGGATAGTCCTATCTTCTAAACGGTCCATTTTCCTCATAATGATAGCTACCTTATCTCAGAGTTCCAAACTAAAAGGACATTGGTTCATTAAGTTATCCAATGATTCCTCCTGTTGAATACAAAGAGGACAAGTTGAGGGTCCAATAAATCCTTTTTTCCTTAAGTTGTCCCAACTGAGGCTACGATTTTGTTCTAGAAGCCAAAGAAAGGTTGAGACTTTTGGCCAAAGATTTGATTTCCAAATGATGTGCCATATTGGATACTTGGGAAGTAGTTGAAATTGTGATTTGAGATGATAGGCCTCTTTGATGGTGAAGGTGTCAGTCATAGAATGTCCCCAGCATAGAATTTCCTGACCTTCTTCTGAGTGAATATTTCTCAAGGATGTGATTTCCTTCCATGTGTTCAAATTATAGTCAACATGAAGATTGAGATCCCTATCCGAGGTTTTCCATACCCTCCATTGGGATTCTGGAGGGGTTTTGTTCCAAACATCGACAACCTTAGTCATGTTTTTATTTGGAATTTGGGCTTGGATCTAATGAATAATTTCCAAGGACTAAATCAGAGGGAATTTCTACCAAGAGTTTGACCAGAAATAGGCATCTTGTCCATATCTAAGATCCTAGAAAGTGTGTCCCTGAATGAGGGGACCGTTGCTCTAGGCCACATTCCAGATGTTAGACCCTTGTATTTGATTCATCATTCTTATGAGATGAGCCTCATCAATATTTGGAGCATATTTATGTTTCCATAATCGTTCCCAGATCTCTTTTGGGTACTTCATCCACCTCCACCATATTTTTGTGCCCATCACTTCATTGAGCATACCAAGATCCCCGAGTTCAAGACCGCAATTAATTTTGGGCCTGCAAAGTTTTTCCCAGCTGACCAAGGCCCACTTGTTTTCAGAAAGTTGGCTTAGGTTGATGGATATTTGGTATGTATTTTTGGTTGTAATTGATGTCAAACAATGGAGAGTGATATTGTAGATTGACGTCAACCCTTAGTGATTGATGTCAACCCTTGGAGAAAGTCTGGTAGCACAAAGGTTTAGGTAATGGACCCAAGGTTTTTTCATGTATAATGGTATGAATTTTAATATATTTGAAGGTAATACTATTCTATATGGATATTACATGTCATTCCATTTCCAATGGTATGTGGAATGTCACATAACTCCTCACAGTTAGGGAGTTATGGCCATGTGAAGTTGGAGAGCCCTGGTTTGGGTAATGGACCCAAGTTTGTTTGATGGATAACTGTATGATTTTTAATATTTTTGTAGGTAATACTATTCTATATGGATATTAAATGTCATTCCATTTCTAGTGGTATGTAGAATGTCACATAACTCCTCACGGTTAGAGAATTATGGCGATGTGAAGTTGGAGAACCCCCATGAGTCATCTAGAATCCCCAAAACGTCAAAGTAGTGAAAGTGGTTTAAGATATTTTTAGAAGGTAAATAATAAAGTGAAGTGATGAGTGTACTATAATTCAAAGTGAATACAAAATAAATTACTAAGTTAACAAGTGGTTAGAAGTGGGTTAGCCCTAAAATAAGGAAAGTGGTTTAAGATGGTTAGAAGGTAACCCCTTGAGGTAAAGTGAAGTGATGAGTGTACTATAAGTCAAAGTGGATACAAAATAAATTATTTAAATAATANGGAAAGTGGGTTAAGATGGTTAAAAGGTAACCCCTTGAGGAAGCTACATGAAAATATAAATAAGAGGCAAGGCTCTATCATTTCAAATCACACTTGAGCATATTGAATATATATAGGTGACTGAGGTAACCAAAGGATATCTAAGTCGAATTTCAAAGAGAAGGTGAAGTAAAGAAGGCCGAAATTCAAGGGAGGATAAATTCTTTTGATGATGCTTTCTAAGGTATGTTATTTACAGGTCATCTCACCATTTTCACAATAACTTTTTTTCTAGAATGATTCAGACTGTGAAATTGATAGGACATTGATAAAACGTATCCAAGTAGCTTTGGTACGAATTTCATCTTTTGGTTCATTGTATTTTTGGAGTTACACTCCGTGGAAAATAGGGTTTGTGGCTAGTCCTGAAACTAGTCTAAAACAGGTGTTTCGGGTAAAAACATCATAACTTCTTCATAGAAGATCCAAATTAAGTAAGACAAAAAAAAAAATTGTTAGAGTACAGTATATAGTATTCTTTGTAAAATTTTCAGATCCATACAACAAATATTTTGTATGGGGCCCGCTCTACAAGTTCTCTCTCTAGAACAAGCCAAAATTCAACAAGGTATGTCATTTTTGCTATAACTCCTTCTCTGAGAGGTTCCAAGTAGTGACACCTGGTGGAATTTCATAAAACACACTGAAGAACATTGTGTATTATTTTCAGATCTTTATTCATTACAGGTACATAGTTATGATTTTTTCAAGTTAGGGTTGTTGACTAATCCAAAACTAGTCATGTGAGACTAAAGTAAAGTTTGATGAAAATGCTAGTCTCTTGTTGTTAAAGTTAAGGAAGGTTTGCAAGTATGTGGTTATATACACCAATTCTATTACAAATTTACAAATCATATTTGGATGATGAAATTGATGAGGGATTTTGGTTGAGGTACATGTTGGGTACATGGCTGAGACAAGTAGTTGATGATGTTGGTACATCTTGATGAGTCATAGTTGATGAGTAGTTGATACATGATTGGTATATACTTGGTACATGGTTGGAGGGACTTGTTAGTAGTATTGTTGACACATGGTTTATGGATGATGTAGCATACTAGTATTGGTATATTATTAGAAGCACATATTGATCTTGGTGATGATTATGATTTGTTGTGTTATGTTTGGTTGATGCACATCTTGGTGAATGATATTGGTGAGTAGATCTGATTTGGTTGATAACATTGATGCGACAAGTTGTGATAGGTTGTTTAGATAGGTTTTTGTGACAGGTTATTTGTACAGGTTTGGTGCACGGTTGATGCACTTGTTCATGGTACAGGTTTGGTGCATGGTTGATGCACTTGTTCATGGTACAGGTTTTATGCAGGTTGGTGCATGGTTGATGCACTTGTTTATGGTGTAGGTTGATTACAGGCTGAGTTACAGGTTGGTGCATGGTTGGTGCACTTGTTTATGGTACAGGTTGATTACATGTTGATTGGTACAGGTTTACAGCAGTATATCTCACAGTGATAGTGTGACAGTGGTTCCATCATTATACTTATATTTTAGGGAGGTTGGATGGGGAAAGTACATGTGCTTGTAGCCACCTTCCCATTGTATCCGGAAAACATAGAGGGTTATAGCCTCCTTCTGGTTGTAGCCAGAGAATTAGGAAGTTGGAGCTTCCCTCAAGTTGTAGCCTGAGAAACTAGGGGGTTGGAGCCTCCTTCCAATTGCAGTTGTAAAAGAAAGAAAGTTGGTGTTTCCAATGAATTTAATTCTTAAATACATATAAGAAAAAGCATTCTATGGTTTTCTCCTGCTTTGGGTTTCCACGTAAAAACACTCGTGTACTGTGTATGTGTATGATTTCTCATTTGTTCATTGTTTATTTACTATGCAACTATTGGATGATAATGATACTTTTATATAACACTTTCATATTGTGGTTAAAAAGGATTGAATTTCTCTATTACTTATTCACCCCCCCTCTCAGTAATCCAACAATTGGTATGAGAGCCGGTTCCTTTAGGAAACAGTTTAACCACTGGAAGGAGATCATGGATTGCTCTGAGAATGGAGTACCAATGTTTAATGGTCAGATTGGTTGTAAGTATGAGATGTGGAGCATAAGGAAGAAATTATTTTTACAGGCACAGGGACATTATATTTGGCTATCAGTTGTTACAGGATATGATAGTTCAAGAAGGGAAAATATTGCAGCCAAGAAGGAATTGAAGAAGAATAAAAAAATAGCAATGGATTTCATCTGGGAAGGATTACCTAATCCGGTAAGAGAAAAAGTTGGTAAATGTTCATCAACAAAAGAACTTTGGGACAAGTTACATGACATATATTCTTCACCCATCGCAGATTTAGAAAATGTCAAAGAAGATGCAGATACAAATCAAGAAGAATTATGTTCACCATTTAAAACATATTCAGAAGATGAAGAGTACATAATCACCAGAGGTATGTTGTTTTGCTTTAATTGTGAAAAACATGGACATATTGAAATACAATGTCATGAAGGAAATGAGAACAAAAAACAAATTGAAAAAGAAGACAATTATGAGGTAGAATTGATTAGTGCTTTAGATGAACTAAGAGAAGAAAACAAGTCACTCAAGAAAGAATTGATGAAACAAAAGGAAAGTGTTCACATTTTTTAAGAAACCCAACATGTCATAGAGAACTTAAGAACTTGGCTAGAAGAAGCCAAAAATATCAAAGAAAATATTGAATATCAAAAGAAGTGTTTGGAATCCAACATAGCAGCATAGAAGGAAGAAGCATAAATGAGAGAGAATATATTAACAGATCATCTTAAGGAAAGAATTAATAATCTAAACCAACTTGAGTCATAGTTTGGTCAAGAAGAGAAAGCACTTGAAGAAGAAATAATCACATTAAAAATTCATCTTGAAGAAGCGAAGAGAACAGAAGAAGTCATGAAGTCTCAAATATTAAAGAAAGAAGAAGAGGTTGAGAAACTTGAAGAAGAAGTTGTCACAATGAGAAGTAAAATCGTTAATCTCAAAAAGAACATTGAAGAGATAGAAACATCCACATCAGTTACGGAGAATGAAGAGAAGCACTCTAGGTTGATAGAAAAGAGGAATGAAAAAAATAGAAAGAGTTATGCAGAAATACTCAAAGGAAGAAATCATGGTCAACCAGAATCTAAGAAAACTATTGAAGATACATATTCAAGAAGACCATTT